>PNEQ01057760.1:37743-210959 GCA_003012365.1 Medauroidea extradentata
TTTTTTTTTTTTTTTTTTTTTTTTTGTAAAAGTATGCAGTTTTAAAGTTACACGAGTAAGTTTCAAGACACCGCGTTTTATAGCAGTTTTTTGCAGTTTTCTCTAGACGCATCACTTTTATTAGGTGGTAATTAAAAATGTAATTCACCACTTTAAAAAATGTTAAATAATGATAGAAAAATATGCTCCTATACATTTTACCACATTTACTTTAATTTTACCAAGTGATTGGACTATACCAGATAGCAATTTTCTAAAAATTTATAATTTCACTCGTTTTAACCTTAATAAAGGAAAGTATTCATCAAACACCAGCTATTCTGAATTATCGTTCTCAAATTCAGTGCATCTGCAAAATAATGCTATTCTTACTACGGTGATCTGATACCTACCCTTTAAATTTGGTAAAAATTATTATAAACACAATATATTCTGGTGTCAGCTATTTATTTTAATGATAATTTATTTCCGTGTGTTAGGATTTTATTGAATAGGTGCATAATTTTTTCAACTTCTTATGCTATTATTTGATACAAATGCGTATTACGTTAGTTGTTTCCGAATTCTGATTGAAACATATCGTAAACGGAAAAAAACAACAACATGCTTAAGGGTGCAGTCTAACTCAAAATTCTAGAAAGAGCAAGGATAGAAATATACCGGTGACATTTTGATAAATGACACTCAGTCATATTTCAATACATCGCTTTCGAATAAAAATGTATTATCCGTCGAGACAAGTAATTGTAAAGGTTTTAAAAATCAGCCTACATATTCATGTCGCAATTTAAGACGTTTCGAGATAAACAGAAAAGTCATCGGTGCTATACGTATAGGTTTGACACGTGACTAAGCCCTAATTAATATAATTTCACACGTAAATCTCAATTCTTGGTCTGACCAGGGCTCCCAGATTGGAAGGTTCCTTAGTTTTGCCTATACCAAACAAAAAATATATATTTGAACTTATTTTACGATGTTGTTATGATAATATTATGGTATAGGTTTCTCATTTTATATTTTTCTCACAAAAGTACTAGTTTATATTGCCACTAAACTTTTTCATTCGAAACGTTACTTTAGGGGACTTACTGGCTTGTAAGTAACACCATAGAATAGACTGGCAATAGTTTATGAGCACAAAGTTGCTGAGTCTTCCAAGACAATTTTAAGTTTGTTTTACATGTAGTTTATGTGATATTGAGGTAAATATTCCTTAGACAATTTTTTGTGTATCTTTAACAGTTTCTTCAGTAATAGAAACATTTGTGTTAATCAAGTCTTATGTGTTTGTCGCGAAAATTATTTTTTAATTATTTTGTTTCAATTACTTATTATGTCTACATCGGCAGCTCTGCTTAATAGTTACTACCAGCTCGTCTTTTATCGAACATGTCTCTTATTTTAGTGCAGTTCTCATACCAAGTTCATTGTGACATCATATGACTGTGATTTGTCAGTTGAACCGCAAGATAAATGAATGTTAAAACATCCAATCACTGACCATGCAACAGTGGTGCAGAACTGCCCATAATACATTTAAAATAGATTGTGACAAAACCTTTCCACTACAAAATTGTGATTCTAAAACAATTCAACAACGTTAGGTGTATACATTTAATATGTCAAGTTCTAGTGATGCATTTGTAGTAAAACAGATTACAAGGTGACGGTAGTGATGTGGGTATCTAAGGTCAGAATGACTTGGCGGTGCGTGTGTTGACCGAAATTTGTCGCAGTAATGCGGAGGAAGATATGTCCGGTGTAGGGACCTGCCAGCAGTTCCGAGCTATGTCGCTCTCCACTGACACGCCAAGGCGAGTAATTATCCCAGACCCAACATCCAGTATTTGCTCAGTTGTTGGGTCGTCGTCCCTCCTCCCCCGTAACCCCTCCCCCTTACAAGCCCTTCTTCTCGTCAAGTTGCTTCTGTTGTAGCAGCTGTCATGGCGCGCTCCTCGTCGCCCATGTCCCATCCAGTCTCGAAAACACTCCACCAAGCCGCCCTGCCGCCTCGCTGCTTCGTGGTCAGAGACCAACTGCTTTAAACTGGACTATGGCGTTTTACCGCGCCGTGGCCCCGAAATTACATATTATTTCTACTTACTTATATTTCTGTATCCTCAGCAAAACATATCGTCAATAACCATTAATAATTTGTTTCTAAAAACATTTGTCAGAATTACAAACTCTTAACCTTGGAATAAAATGTATTTTTAAATTCTATATGTTTTAAACATGTTTTGCTTTACTCAGTGGTTGTTCACAGTTTAGGTAGGAAAAAAATATCTGAAAGAAAATAATTGTTGTAGTTACCAAACTATTGTTAAAATAGGAATAACAGTCCAGTTTGACTGTCAATACTCTCTGTATTGTTCCTACAACTACCTGTTCTGTAGAAGCAACAATGTGTTCTATTAAAGAAAACTGTTGTTTGCTCAAACTGCGGAACAGATCGTTGTCTCTATAGAAGAAATTGTTGTATCAACCATCCCGATGCTACTGACAACCAAACTGGACGTTTTTCACTATTTCAACAGCAGCATGGTACCTACAGCAGTATTTTTATTTCATTCAATCTAATTTTATGACAGAATGCTGTGTTATTTAGAACTAAAAATAATGAATTTCTTTAAGTTCTTATTGAAAGTGGATGTTTTAAACGTTCAATTAAAATAAAACAGAAATACGTTTTATACAATGTGTATTACATTTGCGAAGTTATAATTTTAATCCGGTCCTGCGCAATTGTGCTGATTATCGTGACAGTAACTGACAATTAAGACAAACATGTTCTCATTTATGAAAGTAGCAAACAAACTATGTTTTCTCGGTCACATCACAGAAAATAATCACAACCAAATATTAGTCGAGAAGTAGTCGAACCTAAGTAAGTAATTACCTCAGCTAAATTTTTAATGCAAGCAAATTGTATTATGATAAAATTTAAACTACGCGATTAGATTGTTTACTCTATCCAGTCTTGTGAACGCTTGTATTTTTCCTGATAGAACGGATATTTTCTTCAAATTTCATATGAAACATTTGTGCAATAAAGTTTCACCGTACCATTTCTATTTAAATTTTTCAGGTTTTAATAACTAAAAAATTAGAACTTCTAGGAATTTGTCTTAAAATTATTTTATTCATATTTATTTGCAGCATTTTAACTTCGTCTAGCCTATTGGATGCTGAATCCCGCTTTCACCGTAGATTATTTGGGATAATTAAAATACACGTCTCGCAATGCGTAATGTAATCGAGAGTAGCGAATCTCTGCCGAAAACGACAGGAACACATTTTTTTCGATAGTTAGAAAACCTATCATACCATATTTCAGTAATCTTCCAAATTTGTTACATTGTATAACTTAACTTTTAGGCACATATAACTTTCATAACGCTCCGTAGCAGTTTAAAAGTGCAAGGTTAATTTTGAATAATGGTCCATCCACGGGTGCTCACAACAGACTGAGCAGATAGCAACTGATAGGAGCTTTGATAATAAAACCATGTGATGAGAACGGTCAACTACTACTGCGTGGTCTGTTTTAACATAGCAACTATTTGTATTTGATGGTTTAGTATTTGGTTTTAATGATTTAGTGAAGTATGGTGTATGGGTCTTCAAATGAAAACTACTAAATTCCCGAAAAATGTAAGTTACTAAATAACTAGATGAAATCGGAATATAAGTAAATCGCATAGGTAACTTAGCGTGGTTTACATGCATAAACGCTATACGATGTAACAAAAATATCGACGCACCATTTTTAAGTTACCGCTGTATCAGTACACCAATGCATGCTGGTATCATTTTATTATTATCAACTTGTGTAATACATTGTGTAATTGTTAACGAAATCTGAAAACCACTGCTACATTCTTTTAAACGAGAAACTAAGTCAGTCTACGTAATATCGAAGTCGGTAAGACGCATTTTTGAGTCATCGTTCTTACGTACAGACTTCCGTAACTCATTGTCTTCCGAAATCACTGAAGGCAAACTTTGGTGTTCTCAAATACACGTAATGACTGGCCTTTTTCCAGTTCTCTTGCTACCTGAGCCAATAGTTCAGTCTACAATTATTTACCTTCAACTCGGCATTTGGCTTTTTTCATGTTCATGTTTACAAGACTATAAAATATGAATTTCTGTGTTGGGTTAAATTTTAAATGAAAATCTCTCCGTGTATAGGAAACAAATTTGTAGAGTTCCAAAAAAATATGTTTATGTATATCTATTGAAACAGAGGGGCCCAAGATCAGAGCCAGACAGAGTCAACTCAGGTTCATTAAAATACTATGTCATAGTTGAGCACATCGAAAAGAAGTATATTTTGATGCACTATTATCAGTTGTTGCCATAAGTGCTAAACGGTTACGGATGGTAAGAGAGTTAAAACGAGCTGGAAAATCTCCATAAAACCGGAGGGGTAATGTAAGTAATTCCTCACCATAGGACCATAAACTTCTAATTCTAGAGCTCATAGAATATTTCCATGTTAAAGAATCTCATTATTATAAAGAGCAAACCATGTACTACATATATATATATATATTTAAGTGCTGATATATATATACATATATATATATATATATGCCCAAATGTGGAGGTGGTTTAGAGAGAAACACCCTGATGTCAAATGTTTTTATTGGAACTACTTGGATTATTTCAGAAACCATTACAACTATAGATTTGGCAGGCCACAGGTCGACACATGCTGTACCTGTGAATAACTCCAGTTAAACATAAAATCTCGTCACTTGAACGAAGTAGCAAAATGCACTGTGGTTAGAGAGTTGTTCATTCATAAGGGGAGAAGCAAGCAATTTAGCAGTGCTCTGCAGCATGAATACTCAAGGGAAGGTAAAAGTGAAAGGCATGTTTTATCACTAGTATTTGACTTCGTGCAGAATGTTTCTCTTCCCGAAGTACCAGTACAAGCGCTCTTTTACCGTCAACAATTGACTGTTAATGTTTTCTATTTAACCGACACAAAGAAAAACGTAAGTGTTGTGTACTTGTATCATGAAGCTAATGGACGTAAAATTCCAAATGACGTTTGTACTTTCCTCAATAATTATCTACAGGCGAGGAAAGGTAACGAGATTGAATTAAGGCTAATTTTAGACAACTGTCCAGCCCAAAACAAAAATCATACACTCTGTAGATACCTATTATATCTAACAGATTCAGAGCAATTAAATAAATGTCAGCACTTTTTTTTCGGTCAGAGGGTACAGTTCTCTGCTTTGCGACAGGGATTTTGTAATAATTAAGAGAAGACTACAAATGTACAAATGCATGATAGGATTTATACGATACACGATGTTATTGAACACATTATTCTGAATGGTAAACCTGTAACATTTATTGTGAAGGAAGTACAGGCATCGGAAATGTGTGACTACACAGAGTGGTAGAAGAACTGTTACAAGAATCTACCTGTTTTCATTCACTACATTTGTGAGAAGAACAGGAAGTAGTACATCTCAGGTCACACCACCATAAATGGGCTCTGTTTTCATACATTCTACGTTGCACTCCAAAAAAATCAAGTGCTTCAACCTCCTAAAGACTAGCCTTTCCAGAAGGGAAAGTTCTTCTGCACTCAAGCAAAGTGAGTGATATGAAGACTGATACAATATGTACCAGATGAGAAGTTTCAACTATACAAAGACCTTTTGGATGGGTCAGTGTCTGATAAAGATAATTGTGAGTAGTGTTATGTGATGTGATGCTTAAAGCGAACTTTACTTAGAGAAAATTATCATACACTATGTATCTACTCTTTAGTATCATTTTCGTGTTAAATGTATGTTATTTTGAGCTGATTCCTAGCAGAACTTTGTCTGTTGTGTTAAAAAGGCTTAGTTTTGTGATTTTCAACATTATATAGAAATCGTACATTTACATTACATCAATGACGAACTGTTTCCAAATAATGTCATACCTGGTGAAAAGGGAGGATAAAATGTAAAACATTATTTAGTGAAGCTATATTATCAGGGATACTATTTTTGTTGTTTACCTAAAGTGTGCTTCCTACGAATGATGCCCTTTAAAAGAAGCGATTCAATTACTCCCGAAGTAAGACTGGCAGTCATTCTTGAGATTTTTAGCTTCTGGTGATTCTTTCAGCAGTCTACTATTCCTACCACCTCTTGCTTTCTTAGGTGATGAAACTGAGTGGGGTATTTCCTTTAAAATTTCTACAGAAGACACTTTTGTAATTATTACCTAATTCCGTAAATACGTTGCACTTTTTGTGTCTGTTCTTATATTCGCTCAGTGACGCATACCATGAAATAGGCAATTGATGAAAGTCCTCAATTAGTGTTCGACGAAAGTCACAACACGTCCTGTCCGGCCGAGTTACACCCCGTAACTATCGTCAAGATCAGTCGCGGCAAACATCTAGTAACGCGTACTCACAAAGATACAGCTGTTTGTGTTTTCCGTGCCACGCGGGAAACAAATTGTTACAAAGTTTATATTTAAGCCATTATTATATTGGGGGTTCATAAGTTATTATTAGTTTGGGAGGATTCACTCAGATGGTAGCCGCACTGTGGGTTTATTGAAATATAATTTAGTGTTAAAAGATTAAGAGAGTTACTGTTAAACAGGCATTTACACTTCTTGGATGGCAGGTACTCAGAATACAAAGACGGTTACAATGTGTTCTATTAATTAAGGAGGGGAGTGCAATATTTCTGATTATTAAAATATTATGTCAAGTTGAGGGTTGCTGCCACATAACTAGATCTGACGACCTTACCGAAAGTTGGATTGATGAAGAGACGGCATCGACGGACGAACACCCACCCGCCGGGGCTCGATCCACGAGTCCCCGGCGGAGAACTGCACTGCTGTTGATCAGATGAGTGCTGGTAGACGACAGACCGACGACAGACCGACGACAGACCCCGTTTACTTGGTAACCGTGCAATATATCGGCGCGCTTGTCCTCAATATTGTTCAACTACGAGGAGGGTGAGGTGAGTTGCTGTCTTCCGTGGTTTCCCAACGCTGACCTGATTGCTGCTCGGACCTCTAGGTGTCCGACTTGCCAGGCAAAGCCGCAACAAAATGCTACCGTATATTTGTCCGTCGACTGTTTGTAGTATTTTTGTGGTGACGGCAAACATACAGCCGGTAAACAGTATAACTACACTTCACGTACAAATGTATTTCTGTATGACAACAGATGTTTTCTAGTGAGTACGAGGCCTAAGGATATTTTGGTAAACTACGCACAAGGTCACGCATTTCTTTACGATTACTAAAGTAGAATTTTGTCCAAGTTTTACGTATTCTCGAATGCGTGACTTGGCGACACTGTTTCACGTGCATTCTGCTGCGTTATTTTACAATATTTGGTTAGAAAATTTACGGGAAGATTACGGACGAACGAACGACGGACGAATGCGACCGATCTTTGTAAATCCACCTCTATCAAATATTAAATATACGCTTAGTAAAATTATTATTATAAACTATGTGGTCTTATTACGTAATTTTGTCCGTACGCAAATAAAAATAGAACTTTGAATAACAAAAAAACTTTGTGCCAAACATTTCACTTTAAAATTTCCATAAAAAGAAACCAAAAATATTTTACAACTTAATTACCTAATCAATCACCAAATGAATTAACCTGAAATATTTAATCATCAATATGATTCAATGTATAAGTAAACTAAAACCAAAACTGGCTGCATATCAATATGTTAATTGCGTGAAGAATATCAATAATTTAGGTGAAAGATAAAGTGAAAGAACTTGTATTGAGTTTTTTATGACATTCCTGCAATTTAGTATTACACTGCTGTATGTTTTACACGCGGGTAAAGCATCGGGCGGGCAGCTAGTAAATATATAAATGCGGTATACCTATTGTACTAACAGATAGTATATTTATGGTTTGAAAGGATGATTTAATTACCATGTGCGAAAAAACTAAATGTATATGAAGGAAAACAAAATGAAAGTGAAAGTGAAATGTTTTGAAATTAATGGACCAGTTTTATTTAAGCGAAACATGCATTCTCTGACAAGTAATAATATACAATAAACTTTACATAAAATAGCCTTAGATTTTTCAGAATCGTAATTAAAGAATTACTGAGAATAAATTAACACCATCAATTAATACGTAATTAAAAGTAAGTTACTCTTTTCTATAGTACACGCGGGCGAAACCGCAACGGGACTGCTAGTGGTTTAGGTTTTCGTGAAATCAATAGAAAAACAGAGCAGTATGTACTTCAGAAAAGACAATACGAAAAAAAAAAAAACGGAGCGTTGTATGACTTTGTCACATAAGTAGCTATTATAAATCTTAGTTACATATGATATATAAAATCTTGCATCATAATGCTCTCAACAGTATTTCTATAATATGAAAAAAAAAACTTTATGATGTTATTCGAACAATTAAGAACACTTTATTTTACTGCAAATGGATAAATGCAGTTTTTTGTTGACAATTTTTTAACTTCTTAATAAAATATTTATATCTATTATATCTAGAAAAATAGCTGACAAACGACAAAATGTTCTCGGTTTTAAAGGCGACGTTAACACGATATTTAACGCTGTTAGGAGAGTTAGTAAATATGTTTTACCAAGATCAGTTATTTTTATCTGCGAAGAGAGTGCGTTAGAAATAATATTTAACGTGTCTAGTTTTTGCAGAGAATTTAAACACAGAACTTCTCATTTAATTATGTTTACTTACTTACACTATACCATTGTAACGTAGCATTTTGTCCAATGTTACATATGAGTATAAATTTCAATTTATTTGTCAGTTAACCTAAGTATTTACTATTCTATGACCATAGTTACCACGTGCCAGGAAGAAAGTAAGTTTTGATCGTCTATGCATTGAATGAATAAGGTATCGGTATTGTGTTTTTGGATATTTAATGATTTCAACAGTTTTTATATCTATGCTAGAAATATTTTGTATTGTACCGCGAAATACAACCTGATCTGATCATATAAACCAACAAACCCGTGGTTAGTTACGAGGAAAATATTGACTGGAATTGGTGTTGCGACGTTAAAACAAGAGAAGTAATTTGTTGAAGAACGATTGAGAAAATTTTTAGGGAAAATAAGAACGTTCCCGTCCATGTTGCAGAATATACGTGTAGTCAAGAATATCCTAGGATTTCTTCGACGAGACGCTGAATGGTTCCTACGCGTCGTCAGAAAGGTCTGATTTTGCTTATACGACTACTACCAGGAGAAATACATTTGAAATTATCAATGATGTCAACGCCGAAGAATGATAATCTAGGGAATTATAAAGAAGAGTCTGTGGTTCAGGCCATTCCATAGTCCACTTCGTGTTTGTTGCTGTCCTGGGTCTCCGAGGTCTTCAGTTCGATGGGTCCACCATTTGATGAACGAGGGGAACGAGAGCTTCATCCGAGGGCGAAGAGGTCGCGATCGTCTTACAAGAACCAAGAGGACATGGTCGCCACCCAAGGACGAGAAGGATGTGGTTGAATAAGTATTGAGGGATGATCTAGAGGCAACTGTCACGACCTACTATAAAACTTCCTTGGTAAGACCCACCCAAACTACGCCGTCGTGTTAAGTTTAGTTCTTCGTCAAGAGCTGTTCCGGGAACAAACAGGATTTTGGAAACGTCTAGAAGTCAGAAAATTACGTAGAACCTGGTTTTCAAGTTAGGTGAAGGTCAGGTTCGTACCCGAATTAATCACCTTGGCCATGGTAAAAACACATCTATAATTCCATACACTATCATATGTTCTGCTTATTTCATTATCTAGTAACCTGACTTGTCTGTAGAAGTCATTATTTTTCCTACTGTGTAAATTCTGTTTAAATATTTTTCTCATGACTGCTACAGGCGTTTCGTTTCCATTTGGTCAGAAGCTCTAGTAATAGAAATACTGGTTGGTTTTCGAATTTGTCTCATCCTTTAATAAAGTGAAAGAAAAGTTTCACAGAGTAAACATATGTCACACCGTACACGGGGTTATCTGAAACACACCTAAGGCCAGAAAAAAAGGAAGCTAAGGTCGACATCGGCCTGCACATTGCTAGTATTCCATCGTCATTATACATACGCATGACGCGAAAACTGCGTGCAATGTTTCGCTCGTTGGCTCCTTCCTATGGGACTTTAAACGGTTATTCCATGTTTTTATTTATAGAATTTGTTGTATGGTCCAGCGCATGCTTATTTATTTATTTTCGATTTACTGTTCCGGCAGGTATTTTTTACGTGACAGCCGTCTGATAAAACCTTTTTTAGGTGCCCCGAAACGATTTTTCTAAGCATGACACTTTAAAAAATAGATTAATAGTTAAAATGCGTTTTCTTTTTGTAGATAGATATATCTAATGAATGTTTAGTAGACTCTTTAAAAAAATTTCCTAACATGCTGCAACGCAGTTCATACACGAGCTGTATAAGATTCTTCATGCCGAACGTTAAGCGTTGCTGGTTGTTAGCAACTATTTGGCATGCACATTACCGACATCGGAATTCTCGTGGACACAATGATGGAAAATTATGAAATTAGGTATACTTTAGTGTCGACAAAACGTAACATATATTGTATTATAGTTAGCTAACTTTGTATATTTTAACAAGTATTTCTTACTGAAATGTAATTTGTAAATACATGTGTATGTGTATATATATAAATAAATAAATATATATATGTACACACATAATTCATATATTTCCCTAATAAGATGTAATATATACTTTTTTTAGATATATTATGTTACTCGTCATAATATAGTTATTGTTGAAGACTTCAGACCAACACATAGAAAAGTTTCATATTATTGAATGTGTAGTTTACATTTACTTTTATTTCAAACTGTACAGTGAAACATAAAGTTAATATTGCTAAACAGCAAAGAATGTTTAAATCCTACCAATTCGAAGGATATAAAAATATTATCACTGTAGCAGCAATAAACAGCTTTAAAAACCAAATAACTATGAAAAGCTATGTGACAATTTTGGGAACTATCTTGCACACATTTTATGTTAAAATGCTCAACGTTATGTTATAAATGTCTATTAAATTAATTTATAGTTCACCTCCTCATTTTATAACAACTCGATTTGCATAAAGTCACAAAAATATCAAAATGCCTTAAAACTCACGAAAACAATAGGTGGCGAACTAGCATCGTTTCAAAAATGTTATTTCAAATAATGACGTATCGAATTAAATTGTTGTCACTATGGTATGGGAAGGCAAATTGTTTTTACATGTTGACGACTGTGAGGTTATTGGAGACGATGACACGCAACATAATGCAATGGCTGTATCTGGAAGAAGAATCGGTAGTGAACCATAAAATACCGAAATCATGATGACCGTCGACGAAAATTCCACCCGTGTCCATCGAATGCGAATTCGGCGTGTTACTGTAGCGCCACCGGCTCAGTATAGCTATCATATTTGTTTATATTAAAAATACACATTATTATGGGACATTATTAAATAAGTTAATGTATAATACATTACTGTAGAAACACAGGCGCAACAACAGGTATAGGGTAAGGGTATATCGCCTTCTTCCTTTTTTAATTCTTGATGTTTTGGACAAACCTTAAACGATGTACCTGTCCACGTATAATATTGGTAATGTATCTTTTCTATAGTAATTTAATTTGAGTTAATTTTATGGGCGGAAAACTTTATTATTCAAGACAATGGTCGTTGTACATCCATAAAGTTGAAACTGAATATTATAACAGCAGTCACCCCTCCTTCTTGACCAATTGAGAATTTGAGTTGTTCTGCACCCGTGTAGGAATCAGGTTCAAGTTTGAATCAATTATGAGATGCAAAATAAAAACCAATTTTTAAATACAGGAAAATGTGATGTAAACCGTAGTTTGTTTCTTTTCCAAGTAAAACATTAAGCAATTCAAGATCAGTTGATGCATGTAGCAATTATGTGCCAGTTTAGTAAAGGGATAAATCTACGAGAGAGCTTTGTAGACTCCACGTATGGAACCTTTCATATTCATTGGGCAGCCACTCTCAACCCACTTAACATTTCTGGCTCGTAGTTGTAAGTTGGCAGAGTAAACAGCATGGAGTGTTGTCGAAGCTCGCTCGGGGCAGGGTTGCCAATTTACAGCGACTAGGAACCCCA
Organism: Medauroidea extradentata; assembly: GCA_003012365.1. Lineage (NCBI taxonomy): Eukaryota > Metazoa > Arthropoda > Insecta > Phasmatodea > Phasmatidae > Medauroidea > Medauroidea extradentata. The sequence goes on from PNEQ01057760.1 coordinate 49,918, forward strand.
AGACTCGCAAGAAGTCATCCATCTCGGCCGACGTCACACAGTCTCGCACATGTATCACGGGGGTTGGCCGGAGTTAGTTATCGGCCCTGCCGCCAGGGTCTCTCACTCTCTCTCCACTGCAGACCCGGGCACTTTAGTGACCAGCACTTGTGCCAGCCATTAATCATCCCAACGCCGAGAAAGGAGCACGCCAAGGACACTGCCAAGACCTGAAACAAAAGAAGGTCATACACTTCTGATACATGCTATATCGTTGCTGCCAGGGAGAACTGTGCCGTCCACTATTCAGGGTGAATGAGGACACAGTCTGTTTATTTTGCGTTCAGGTAGGAAGTAGTAAATATATAAATTTTTTTTAATTTGTGCATTAAAGTGACTTATAATAGAAATTATGGTATCTTGGTAATGTACTGTAAAATTAAGTGGCTATACATATAAAGTTAATTGACTTTGTCATATTTTCATAACAAAACTGGTGATACTTTGTGAGTTGTAAATATCTGAAAAAACTATGAAATCTATTACCACCAAAAAAGGGTACAACTTGTGATACATGTGTGACAAAACAATGTAGGATTTTTTCGATATGAAAATTACGTTGCTTAAAAATATATATCATGAAAATCACTGCAGCACTAAAGCGCGTGGTCTCAATTAAGTAACAATACACCGAATAGAGTAAAATAGATTAAAGACAAGAAGATGTCGATTTTATTTAAATAAATAAATATTAAAATACCTTGACAGGGTAGCATTCCTCATATCATATGAATTTAATTGACAAACTAAAACAACAATTTGGAATCTTTATTTTTATAATACACAGTTAACACACTGCGACCTGACCGTTCCGTTTTCTCTTTTGTCTCCGTTTGAGTTAATGGTCATACGAATGATAGTAAGACGCTCGTTAGTAATAATGTCCTTCTGTAGGAAGAGCTTACGTTGACTTCGCGGTTAACTTTATCACGTTACACTTGTACGTAAGCAAGGGACGCCGTGACAAACACACACACTTGCACTTAACGAAGTGCTTGTCAATGTCACGCTCTTATTTCAAGTCGTACGTGAAAGAATAGCAAATCATCTTCGCGGTCAATAACTTTTTAGAAGAATAAATGTCTTCTGTTGTGTCACGTTGCCTTTGATTGAACTTAACGATTTATATTAATAATAGTAACTGGGAAATTATATTCCATTGCATATCACAGTCATATTATTTAACCACAGATAAAGGTGACGCAGTCCCTGATCTAACGAACCTTAAGGGCATTGTTTCAGGGTGTTTTAGAGGGCAGCGGGAAAGCAAATAAGGTCAAACAATGTTTATGCAGAGTAGTGAGTTTGGCAAGCCAATCAGGAACTAAACAATTAGCAACCTCTGATTTCAAAATTTCGTATTTATTCTTATTAATATGTAAGTGTAAGTAATAAAAAGTCTATTACTAAGTAACTTTGTCAACTCTACATATCCGATACTTCATAAAACGAATATTTCTTCTAATATTTGAATTATATGCAATTACTTGGTACACTGTTATAATCAATTAAACCGAAATATCCCTCCCCAACGAAAAAAATGGAAACAATAAAGCCAAAAATACGTGAAATTTACGCTTGTCAAACAATAAAAGGGATCCTGATTTCCATTGTACACCTCCCAATATCGTTCTATAAGACAAAAATATTTTCCTGCGGGAACTAACGAGCATTCGTAAATCCTACAGCGGTTTTACTTACCCCTTCTTCAGTGATACAGATCGACATATTAAATCAGACGGTAGAGATATTTGCATGCATTCTAACTGAATATGTCTAAATTCAATAAACATTTCATCAAACTTCAATAAAATACGTTCAATTGTTAAAATTTCAGGAACAGTTTAATGTGTTCTACATTGTCAAAATAAGAAAAGCTGAAATCATAGAATTTCAACCGTGTAAAATGGTTTTGGTAACATCACGGAACTGCATTAAGCATTCTGAAAAATGAACTGCTGTTGCGACAATTTTTTTTTAATTAACTTGACATTTTTATTTATAAATAACTCGATTATTTTACTTGAGTACCAGATATTTTCAAGGTAGTGAAAAGTAAGAAATTTATTGAAATGCTTTATAACTAAAATCGTATATCCAATAACATTTTAAAAATCTTCTCGTGTTATAATACAGATAAAAATATTTCTGAGTAGAGAAACATAAATTTATTATTATTGTATTGCGTGGATTCTTTTATTTTATTTACTGACGTTTCGACTTAGTTGAATTGAAAAGTTTATTTGTTGCATGATTTCAAGAAGAGAAGAGGGAATTACTTCTCATCGACAGAGTGGTCGCTATGGACGGCGACACGCAACTTGTTCAAAGCCAGGAATCGAAAAATAAGTTGGCTATGGTCAACTGGAGCGACTTTTTGAAACAGTGGGAACTGAAACCGGGATTGTCGGAACCAAAGATCGAACACGGATCCTCCGAATACAAGTGCAACGTGTTACCATACCACAACTTATGTCGGTGCATAATGTGTTCAATTCAACAAACATACGCATGGTAGGTATAAATTTAGTTAGGAAATATCCAATCAATGACAAACCCACTTAATAATATATTTGTTGCGTCTCTGCATTAACTACATGTCAAGGAGTCAGACGTTCTGTTGTTTGTGGTCTATTTTAATTATGTCTGTCTGCGTATGCGACATTTGTTTCTTCGAATAGGCATGGATACAGCACATGGTTGTTATTGTGAAGCAAATATTTTCACTAAATGTCCGTTTTTTTTTTGTATTAAAATCAGAATAATGGTAAAAGTCGTGTACTTACAATAAATGCAATTTAACACATTACCACACTTCAACAGAAAATTATAATCGGATTTTATTTCTCACAATCACAAAAGTACAAAAATGTTTTAATATACTAATAAAGGGCGCGGAATGCAGCAATTTCAATCACCATGTTCTTTTGCTTTATGTTTGTACCAGTTATTTTTCTTCTTGTTTAAGACACAAAATGTGACTAATTTTTCTCTTGAATAAAATGTATATATCGCATAGTTTTTGCGTAATGGCTGGGTAAAGCCAAAATATGCATGTTTTGTATTAAGGACGACACTAAAACCAACTCGCTTACCAAACTGAAAAATTTGCAGTGAATTACGATGCTGTAGGCTACAAGTTCAGCTGTGTTAAAACAACAAATATTTTTTTTTTGTATTTTTTAAAAATATTATTGAATTTTTAAAAATATTTTCTCAGATTCTGCATTTTTATTTAAATACAAAAATATTTAATTCTTTGTTTTTATGTTCGTGACATTGTAGCCTGCAACACCTTTATCCACTGTGAATTTTTTCAGTTTGGTTTGTCAGTTGGATTTAGTGTAGGTCTTAAAACGGAAACATGCAAATTTTTACTTTAACAAACCAATATGCGAAAACTTTGAGTGATAAAAAATTTACATAAGAGCCAAATTTAATCACATCTTGTCTCTAAAATAAAAATAATATCTCGTACAGTTAAAAAATAAAAACGTAGTGATGAAAATTGCTGTAAACTGCGCCCTTAAGTGTTATTAACACGACCATGAATAAAAACAGCCGACTTATCCATAGCGTAGTTAGTTCAAATAGTAGACTGCAACTTAAGTGCGACATAATTATAAAAACCAATAGTACAAAATTAATGTAGTTTTACACTATTATGATACTCTGCTTCCACATATACATTCCAGCAAATTAAAAGAAATATTTTTTAACTAGGAATTTTGATTGACATGGATGTTTTAAACAATATTTACATGCTTTGCTCATCACGAAATTCTATTAATCATAGCATTTCGCAATATTACGACACCGATCCCGGTTGCAAGATGCAGACTTGTTTCAATATTAAGACGGAGACATCTAGCATATTCTTACCATGTATATGGTTTAAACTTGCATTTTACATTTAAAATTTGAAAAAAGTAAGGTAGTGTAAAATAAGTTCCATGTAATCGATATGATGGTGGGCGTTAAAAGCTAATAAAAGCGAAGAAAATTTTGTGTCCAACTATCACACAGTTGGTCACACTCAGTGTACATTAATTCATAGTCAATTTTAAATGCAATTATTCTTCAATAATTCCTAAGACGATTTTATTTTAAAAAAGACATTATCAGAAATTACAGAAAAAGAGCAAAATTAAACATTTATCAGAAAAAGGGATTTTACATAAAAATTACTTCATTTAACTAAACACCGCTCAAGGTTAAATAAAATGTATTTGTTTAATTTAAATTTTTTACTATAATTAATATTAGAGCAGAAAGTAATTCATCACGTATAAATATTATGTCGGCGTTTTTGACATACATTCCTAATATTGTTCTTAATAAATAATTATATCTTTCTGTTTGACATTGAATGTAAGTCGTATAGCGACACATATTTTTACCAACAAAATATTTACAAAGATGATACCATTTTTTACGTTATATTAAAAGTTAGGAAACAATTATACACTGTCCCACGATTAAAGATGAATTTATTTTACCGTGAAAGTTTTCAACATTAAGACCTTGTTTCTGTTGCTGGTTGACGTATCATAAGTACTGAAAAACTGCTTGATATAAGTAACATTTATCATTCACTGTTGCTCCATAAAAACCCGAACACGACAGGCCTAAAGAAATAATAAAGCGTTTAAAACGTACTTTGAACTCATTTCTAAAGATTTTTGGTAGATAAACGGAAGTGATGAGATTTTTAAATGTTTGTTGCAATGGGAGATTACAATGAGAATGTATTGGTTTGTGGACGTACGCCATTGATAATGAGCAACGGCGTACATCCACAAACCAATAAATTCTCAAACGGAAGTGAACTAAAAAGTAATAGGTAAATAAATTAATATCTTTAGAACGATGAAAAAATACAAGCATTAACGAAAAAATACAAGTATTAAAAACTCCTCTTGTTTCACTTTTGTACCTATTCACGTTTTATTTATTTTTTTATTAACTGGGCAATATAGTTTTTAGGAAACTGAAAATGTTAGTGTTTTGACAAGATGTTGCTGCAATTGTTAACTGTTTGACGAACTGCCATTGAAAATGGGCTCGCGCATAGAACACGTGACTATGCAAGTCAAAAGTGATCTTATAACCTGAACCACACAGCCCTGCTTAGGAAGAAAGCAGTAACTACAGCAACAACACAAATGAGAAAAAAGAAGTTTAAGTTATGTCTCATTTCCATCCATTTATCAATTCCGAATAGGTTTGCAAATATGTTACTATAGTGGAAGCATGTTCTTTAATCTATTTCTGAAAAAAAAAATATATATATATATAAATTTTTCTTATTTACTTAAAACAAATTAAAACAAATGTTTTATTTTAAACAATGTAAGTTCCCATAATTGAATAAATAAATATAAATGGACTCAAAGTTACTGCATGGTGTATAGTATTACCTAGAATGCCACCGTCACATTACAAACTAAGAAAGCAGTATCATAGCGGGTACTGCTTTTATACTAGGAATATACACTTACTGTCTTCTGTCATTGTTAAGCTTGGAAAAAATAGGAAGGCAGTAAATGATTTATTCGTATTACTCCTGCGTACAATTTATTTTACTGCCTTTTTGAAGTGTAAACGATGCATAATGTTAAGACGAGTCCAACGATATCAAAAACTCAATTTTAATTTTTTTCTGTAGTTACTGCCTTGTTCCTAAGCAGGGCAGCACAGAGGCAGGCAGAAGTTAGTTATGGGCGAGTTACATCAATAAGATGAGGAATCACACGTGGTGTGTCTGTATATAGGACTTGCTGGTCTGCCGTCACGGCAATCTGGCGTCACAAAGTCGCTGACACTTCAGGGGTGTGCTAGAGTGTGTTGGGGGAGAGAGAGGTGGTTTGACGCGTGGATGCCTTACCGCTCCAGTCTCCACACAGGAGCAGACCAGGGGAGTGAAGGGCGAGGATAACTCCAGCGTCCACGCCAGCTCCCCAGAACGGCGATAGTCTGGTTCGAGGAACGAGCAGGCAAAGTAGAACGGTGTATGTATGTGGATGGAAGGATGGGGGTGGTAACCCAGTGCTCCCTATGTCTCTGCAGGACAGCGACATTACCGGGCTGCAATTACTTGGCTTAATGGTACCCCCTCCCTGGGCCCCCGCGATGCGCTGGCACGAACACAGTAATCAAGGACCGACAAAGACAGCCAGCATCTCTCCCAGCGAGGATAGGCGCCTGGCACTGCTACTGCCCTCGTAACAAGCCGACAGGAATTTACTGTTTTCTCTGCTCTTCATAAATTGGGAAGCGAGAGAACAAAGGGTGTAAGTCTCACTATAAGTCTTAAACATGTTTAGTTGGACACATTCGGCAGCCAAGTTTTCATCGCTTTCAAAACTAAGCATCTTCGCCTAAACCAAATTATATCAATAAAATGTCTATTCTTCACAGCCTTGGAACCAGAAATGCGGCTATTTAATTAGTATCACACCTACATTTAACATTCCTTGACATTTCAAGTACCTTTGCGCCTCGCCGTCTCTCAACAAGGCGATTCGAGTTCGATTCCTGGCGGGGTCGGCCCCGGATTTTCGCGTGTGGGAATCATGCTGGACGATGGTTTTCTCGGGGATCTCCCGTTTCCACGCCCTTCATTACGACGCTGCTCCATACTAACCTCATGTCACCCGTCACAAGCACTAAGGACCCCGATGTTGAGCGCTGATCAAAGTCTCTCACTCACTCAATATTCATTTTGCATCTAATTGCTATTCTCGTTTGCGCGTAAAAGGAACATGTCCACTTAAACCCTAAACTATGAAGCTGGTTTACTTTAAACGTGAAAATAATAAAAATCTGAACTCGTATAACAGCTTCATGAAGCTGAACATGTTTAAGTGAAGTCGTTCTGTGTCTAATGAGACCAGGTCCTTCGAAAAGAATTTCGCCGATGTGAAAAAATTCTAGAAGGAAAAGCGATATTCGTATGGTTGGCTGAGTACATTATAAAACCATTTGAAAACAAATAATATTTCATGTAACGAAAGCAAATTACTTGTACATGAAAAGTAAAATTACTTCACACGTACATAATGAATTTGCACCAGTAATCATAGCAAAATTTCCAGGTAATATTTACAAATACTGTAACAAACTAACATAAACATCGGTGTTAAACGAAATTCCGTATTAATAAAAAATAATTAATTCTGGACGCATTTGCACTACATATTATTTTATTATATTTGTGCATATTTCACAAAACCTAATTTGTATTTTGAACAATTACATATTGAGTCTATTTTGCACCAATATAAACCTAATATTCGAAAGTAGCTTAGTAAGCTAAAAAAAAACTCTACTGCGGTTTGTATACATTGATACTTCTCAAACATATGAGCACGCTTTGCATTCTTGCTATGGGGGTTTCATTTATAACAATTCATATATCTTTGTTTTTCGACGTACGCATAAAGTTTTGCGCATGTTAAAAAAACGATTATGTTACCTTAGCAATAAGCAAAATGTCAATGTTTGTGTGAGTCTATCTTCACAGTATAGTATCTTAAATGTGAATGTAAAAGGAAATTAGTTGTCCATTGAAAATAATGCATAATATCTCACAACGGACCGAACAACTTATCTATATGTTTTAAATGTCACGCGGCATTAAAAGAAGGAGAATTGGGCTGTTCCTGGAATGAGTAAGAGGAATTCATTTTGTGAATATTTCTTGCTTTACCGGAACACTGCGAGCAGTTTCAAAAAGAGAATATGAGATGTATCCTGCATGGGTGTTGACACAGGCGGCTTAACATCGTAAAAGAAAACTCGCTCTTTCCTTTTTGTCTCATACGTGGTTGGATTCCAAATGTCTTCTAGACTTTACACGGCTTTATATATGCGTCTACAGATATTTATATGTGCAGACTCACGGAAAACCGAAAAATATCCATGAGTTGTACAAAAACATATGGCATATGTAGGTCTATTTTACTTTTATCTCTCAAATTTAACATGCTATTTACACGATACTTGCCATTAATAGTCACGTATTTTTCTATTCCGTTTTAAAAACATCATGTCATTGAACATATAGCTGGAAGTCGCACGTATATGTCAGGTAATTAGTAGATGTTGTCCTTCTCATGAAATCTCTTATAGAAATCTTATTTACTTATTAAAACTAATGCAAAAATACTGTAATCATTGTGTTATCGTGATTTATTATTGCGTTAGCGAGGTTACTTACGAAACCTTCTGTACGTCAGTTTGGCTAGCGTTTAAAATGGCAATCATTCGAAGAAAAGGTAGTATCAATATAGTTTCTTAATTTTCCTCGTCATGATAAAGTGTTGCGGTTTTTTTAATTTATGTTCTTGATATTTAGAACACATAATCGTCTGGCGAATATTTCCTGAATAGTAAGTTTAAATTTCCAAAAATTTTGAAGTAACGACTTTTATATAGTAATAATAATCACTTATATTTATCCTTATGTCACGTCTACGCGAAACAGTTTGAGATTGAGACACGACATTTCCATACCAAACACGGTGGCAAAGCTATTAAATACTAGACTCGTATTGTATACGAAAAGACCCTGGTTCTGTAACCGGGTCAACCATTTTAATTCATGTTTTCCTTATTTTTCCAATTCCTTATAGAACAATTGCCATGCTATTTCCATATTTTATGTCCGAGTTGGTTGTTTTGGCTATATAAACATTGTGAACGAGATTTGAAGACTGCGGGTTCCTACTTATGCTGTATTTGCGAGTTTAATTTTTAAATCCTGAAAGGTAGCAGATATCGCAAAAATGTTTCATTGTCGTGTTGGAAATTTTTTGAACTACACAGCCTGATTTTTTAAAACATAAGTTTCTATAATTGTGGTTAATTATTCGGCGCAATAAAATACTCTTAAGTCAGTTATTAGCCAAACGTATAAAATTTTATGTTTTGAAAATAATAGGCGGTATAGTGCAAACAATTTCTAATTTTTCAGTGTAACAGTATTGATACACCTACTCCCAGTCAGGATTTTAAAATATAACTCACTAAAATAGCATAAATATGGACCCGTGGTCTAAAACCACACTACTTACCTACAGCATGAGATCCTGCAAACAAAAGGTTTCTAACTTTCTGGCTCTACACGACTGACGTTGTTAACTTACTCATGTGTAGGATTGTATGTACGAGTAAGCGCTATAAACTTTTCAATCAAAGAAATAAAACAACGCTCTTAAAACATTTATAAGTTTCCCTGTCCTTAAGGAGTTTGCTGCGCGTAAGCTGCAAACACTATCTTGGAATCGAAATCGCCGCGCTGAATCATGTTGTAAAACGGCACTATTCTAAGCAATATACGAACTTAAACTAATGAATCACTATTGACTGACAACTCTAGCTATTACCACATGTGAAGTCACCGTTCGTGTAGATATTATTTGTCGTCACTAAATTAACATCAGCCAGTTTCTAATGTCGTGGTAGTGTTCGAGTGTATTAAAGACAATTTGAGACAAAATTCTCCTAAACGGTGTCTAACAAAATTAATTAAATTTTACCTAGTGCTAAATGACAGAAATAAGTTACATTTTTAAATGCAGAACGTGGAAAGCAGCTAGTGTAACGTCTCTGTATGTTATTCTTAAAATTTTCTCAGTAAAAAAACTGAATGTGTCGGAACAAAACTTCCTTGCATTAAAACAATAATATGACCAGTCTAAAAATAATTAGCAAACAGTTGAGATAAATTAATAAATTTTGGATGCCATGGCACAACACAGTCAACAAGCTATTGAAGTAACTTCACAGAATCACTTTTTACTCACCACTCGCCTAAGTTATTTAAATAGTTTATTATTTTTCTCCATTTTCACACTCGTCTCTTAATTAAAAATAAATGTATTACTGAGGCGTAGTTTCGTGAATTATTTCCCTTATTGGATTTATGTATTTAATATTAACGTAGCACTTATAAATTGTTCTGTACTCTCTAGTTACACTACATTTGTTCATGATCATAAGTATTAGTATGGTGTTATTTCAGTACACATATTTTTTGTTAGGAACATTGGTGATAAATAAAGAGAATGTAAAGCCAAATAGTTGTCATTGTTATTTGCTCTACTATATGCTAGCTGGATCAATGTATTTATTGTCTTTATATAAAGGAGTTAACTGACTGACTGGATGAATGAATGACTGACACATCAATCTGCAAGCCAAACCGCTGGACCCATAAACGTGAAATTCTTGTGTGCATTCCCTTCAGATCGTAGACGAGCACTAAGAAGGGATTTTTCGAAATTCGAGCTATAGGGGGGTGAAAAGGGATGAAATGCTACATAGCTCGATCCCGACGGCCTATAGTCGTCATTTTTACATCAATGGGTCAAACATAAATATCTATGTTAGCCAGTTCAAAAATTTTTCGAAATTCTGTAACTAAGGGGGTGAAAATACATGACATGTTTTTTGCTTTAATGTTATGCTTACATAATTGCCCAAAAATTAGCTGTAGGATTTTTCGAATTTCAATTCCCAAAGAGAAAAAAGAAGAAACTTGCCTTTCATGAATAGTCTCTACATCTCGTACCCAATGTTAACGTCGATATTTTTACTTAAATTTTATACGTATACAATTCTCTAAGTTAGAACTTCACGACATTCCCAAATTCTTTCTTTTTGCAAAGAAATGTTATCGTTAGACAACCTGTGTGTTCTGTGCGCCCCTGTTACTGAATACTTTATGTATTTTAATTAAGGGCGCCGCCTACCCGTGCGTGAGAGGATCAAATGCGACGGAGCAGTAAGGTCGATCTTGAAGCGCGTATCAAATGTCGTGTCGCCTCAACGAGCCAAGCGCTGAACTAGCGTGCAAGCTTCCCGCCGAACGGTTTTTAGTATATAGGGCACTAAGCGGTGACCATATAATTTTATTGGTGGAAAGTTTGCAACTATGTTCAATGCAGGTCGCAATCTGAGTTTCACATACATAAGGTTAGTACATTTTAAAGTACGGCAGTCTGAAAAGGTCGATTTTAGCCATGTTGAAGGGCTTAGAAACTGTGTTTTTAATGAGCGTGGCGTCTTAGCAATGAGGTTCCGACCTTGCTTGAAGTTTGTTTTCTTTTCGTACGTTGGCACAATGGGCACACGTGGAGTATTTTCGTAGAAAAAAACCTGTTTACGAACACACTGCAACGCATTTGAAGTGTGTGGTAGGCGGCCACCTGAACTTAACGACTGTACGTATTAGAGGGCGCTGTCATTAATGGTCGTGCTCGAGGTAAGTTAGTCATCATACCACGAATACTACCTATAACATCCGAATACTCTCTCTTAGTCATCTGTTATGGTATGACTTTAAGGCTCGGGACGGTCGTTACGAGTAGCAGGGATAGACACATGAGAGTTTTTTTTTTTCAAATGGGAGTCTACAGCTACTTAGCCAGCTGCTAAGTAAGCTCGTCATGTAATTCGGTTAGCTTGAAGGCCGAGCTACTAATGTGGCGCACAAAGAGGTCCTTAAATTAAAATATATATTCCCTGTTACGAGTTGTACACGCGGGCAATGCTGTGTGTGGACTGCTAGCTTATTTCATAAAAATTATTGTTTTTCTTCTATTCTGTTATTTACCATTAATCCAATTGCGATAAAATTTTGGTAATTTTTGCGTGTATCCAAGAAGATTTCTGCACAAAAAATATGGGCGGGGGAGGGCTAGACAAGGTAGAAGGACAGAACAGGATACCTAAAAAAATCTTAGTAAAAATATTTAAGAAAAATTGGCCAGTTTTGCGTACATCCGCAAAGGTTTCTGTGAAAAAAATCAGGTAAAAATAGGGTAGACTATAGTTGCAGAACAGGGGACCCAAAAAAATGTTACTTAATAAAAAAGGTTTGGTGATATTTGCGTACACCCACGAAATTTTCTACCAGAACATATCATACTTTTTGGAAGGGAAAACGGAGTACAGCTGCAGAACGGGATACACAAAAAAAGTGAAACAATCCTCCTTTTCAAAATGTTTCTAAAACAGACATGAATGACTGTTAACATCATGTCGCCTCATTTTGAACTTCTGAAGACTTTTTACGTTTCGGAAATTTTATAGAATCTAATTTAAAACCCTGCGAACGAAGTTGCGGGTATCAACTATTACACAATAAATGTCCTGAGTTGTACTATTTTACTCTAATATTATACTATGAAAATTTCTAAGGAATAACAATGCTCTAACAGTTTGTTTCTTTTATTTTCCCCCAGGTGAGAGATCATATACGTTACACGACAGTACGATTAAACACGATGGAAATATCTGCGGAAACGTGAGTACACATTTTCAGTTTTTTCAATTATTGTTTAAATGTAAATTTTAGCATTTTACTTGCATTAAAATTTGGTGTAGCATGTAAAGCGCGCGGTATACTGCAATTTCCATCAACATGTTTTATTTATTAGTACCAGATATTTACTTCTTATTTTAGACACAAAATGTGACTAAATTTTGCTGTAATGAAATTTTTTTTGCGTGTCATAGATTTCGTATAATGGCTTGTTAAATTTAAAAGTTTGCATGTTTCCGTTTTAAGGACTACGCTAAAACGAACAGACAAACCAAACTGAAAAAATTCACAGTGGGTAAAGACACCGCAGGCTACAATTTCACTACATAAGAACAAAGAATGAAAACACTTGGTATTTTTATAAAAATGCTGAAATTTAAAAGATAAATTTAAAATATTAAATCATTACTCATTTAATACAAAAATATTTTTTTTTTAATTTTGTGGTTTAACATAGCTGAACTTGTAGCCTTAACATCGTTATTCATTGTGATATTTTTCACTTTGGTAAGTGAGTTGATTTTAGTATCGTCCTTAAAACGGAACACGCAAATTTTGACTTTAACGAGCCATTACGCAAAAACTATGCGAGATAAAAAAAAAAAATAACAGCAAAATGTTGTTTTATTTTTTGTCTGAAACAAGGAAAGTTTATTTGGTACAAATATAAAAATATAAATATGGTGATGAAAATTGCTGTATACCGTGTCATTAAGGCTGATTTAAAGAATGTATAATTTCCCGAAAATAATGTTTTAAGTGATAAAAATATTAACATTAATGCATATAATAATAAATAAGGAAATATGTCACAAATATTTCTAGGTACGAATGTATTGAATCTACGTTAGATTAATAACAAATAGTTAAAATAAAAGTTACTTACCTAAAAATAATCTTAATGATCATTTGTTGCCCACAGTAGTTTTTTTGTGCATTTATTACAAGAAAAAATGCTTCAAATCATTTTCCTTTTTCCAAAAGAACATTTCGCTACATGCAGTACTACTGAGAGTATTACTTTGTCAGTTGACTGTATTAATAAGTAATTATGGTATTATACGTTGGTTAATATTCGTAACCAAAAAAATATACGGAAATGAGAATACTTTTTATTATGTTACTTTCCCATTGCTTTGTCGCCGTTTTGTGTTTTTATGCAATTAGCGGAGGAACATGTTATATTTACGATACAAGAGATGGTAAAAAGTTTGCGTTGAAAAATAAGTTATTTTGCTGCGTAACAAAGTCTGAGAAACAGTAACTTTTTGCAACATTTCGATTCCTTCTCCTTCCAGACTGATAAATATTTTTTCAGAAGTTTTTGTAACCTCAGAAAATAATTTTAAATCTTGTGAAATGTTCGAGTTTAAACATATTTATGATTCAGTAATGCGTGGTTACTATTATGCATTTTAAATTAATTTGTTCTCTCCTAAACGTATGAAATGTTTAAATTATCGTAGGACGTTATGTTACCGTAAACTGGGGTTACTTTGACTATTCAAAATATTAGTTTTTTGGTTATCTGGTAAATGAATAGATAATCTGAGCCGAGTATTTTAAATAATTCATTTTATCCTTATAGCTAATGTTTGTAACTTTCGTCACTAAACAATATAAAAACCAAAACTTTCAGTTGCCAATAGTTACTCCTAAATTTTTGTGAAATTATTTTATATTGTAAGGTTCCCGCTTACCAAGTTTGTTGCAACAGATTTTAAATTGTTAAGTCATATTAACATAAATACGTTTTAGATTAGCAAAATCAAACTATAACTATTACAGGCAAAGAAGAGTTTCTATAAGCAATTGCTTAAAATAAATATTGCAAATAAATAAATTTTTTTTTTCGAAAATATTTATAGCTAATTATTTGTTGTAAATGATTTAAAATAAAAAATGAGTATGTCACATAGCAACAAAGTTGCAAACATTTCGAGTACAACACATTTGTTTAAAACAAATCATATGTATGTCTTAATCACACTCCGTGGCTGCACGCCTAGTTGAGAGAATTTATGAGATATTCTTAGGCCGGGATTACGATGACTTCACGTTCACGTGTCACTTACCACTTTATAATGTTCAGGTGTTCGTAATACGTAATCAGTTGAGGTGCCATATTACGATCCTTCACGTAAGCTGCTAGCAGGCAATAAAAAACGTCGTGAGAGTGCCTTCAAATTAATAGTCAAAGATAACATTACAAACTAGAAGACACGAACTCCTCCGAAATTAGATTGGACAAGGCTATCACGTGGCATAACCTCACTTATCACTGTAACTTATAAGATTTAAATCGACAAACTTTTCGTTACGTGAAAGTGGTCGAAAGTATAAAGTGGCGCGATCGTGCGTTTGTTAAGGTGTTCCCTGCTTACGTGGGAGTTAAAGTGAAGTGAACGTGATGGCATCGTAATCCCTGCCTTACGGGGTGCCACCTACCTGTGTTCTAGAGGCTCAGAAGTGACGGAACTGTAAGGGTGAACTTGAAACGCATACCTAATGCCACATCGCCACAACGAGCCCACCTATGAACTCGACATGCTAGATTTCCACCGATCCATTGTACTATGAGACTGTAAGCGGTGACCACATGACTTTATCCGAGGAAAGTGTGCAGCATATTTCAGTACACGTTTATATCTTAGTTTCGCATACATGCAGTTAATACATTCTGAAGTTCGTCAGTCTGGTAATACCATTTCTAGCTACGTTTGAGGGCCTAGCAACACAGTTTAAATGCCATTATCTTTCATTTATTTCAAACAATTGCAAATAATTGGAATATGTTTTAACCAAATGCTTTGAAAAAATTTGAGGCTGTGTACAGTCATACGACATACAATTTTGCCACAGCGTTTTTTTTTAATAATGTGCAGGTTGCTAACAAAAAAAATATTTTTATTCATTTTGGCTTATTTTGACAACAAAATACGTGATATTTCAGTGGCAAAAAATATGTTTTGTGTATTGCAACAGAAAAACTGAGATACAAGCGATGATATATAAGCGAAAAAAGTGTAAGAACTATTTTTTGATATATGTATAAGTTTGCATTAAAAATAATATTGTCGAAACCCCTGCCCTTAAGAGGGCGTGGTGCACAATTCAAAGCTAAAAGCATTGATCTATAACTGTAGGTTTCTTGAAGCCAATTTGCGAAAATTAAACAATAGCAATCCTAGACAACAGTTTTTGCCAATGTTTTAAATAAAATTGTTTCCAGTGTTAAAAACTTCTGAGGCACAATATCTGACGCCGGAACCTCGTGCATTTAACTGAGGCGCAAGAGGTCACGCGTAACGAATTACTAATTTTTGGATAAATATTTACTCATAAAGTAGGCAAAGGATTGTCAATGAGTATTTTATCCGTATTGGCTTCGAAAAAAGCGTAGAAATCGATTGTTATTTTCAGCGTTTATTTATCTACCACGCACTCTTAACGATTATGGCTTATTAATATTGACGTTCCGCCCTTTCCCGAAGTGTGTATTCTTTTTGTACATTGGCTACATTGGTATAATGTTCAAATACGGAATAGTTTCGTGAAAAGGTATTTCCGGTTTACGAACACAGTGCAACGCATTTGAAGTGCGTGGTAGGCGGCTCTTTAATACAGCTAGATTTTCTGAGATTTTGAAGTCATAATACCGCAAGAGTGTTAATGGCTCACACACACACACACACACACACACACACACACACACACACACACACATATATATATATATATATATATAAGTTACAAATATCCGAGTTTGATGCAGCGTACGACAACTGATCGATAGAAATTCATATCGCTTCTTTTCGCGGCGTTAAGAGTGTTCAAGTGCGATAAAGTTATAAATTTATATTTATATGAAATAGTGTTCGATTTGTACACGTTAGTTGTGAGTTCAGTTTTCTCTTACAAAACAATTTAAGCTGACGTAGTTTTCTCATAACGGTGCATCAACGTCAAAATTTGCATGTTCTGCTGACATGCAAATAGTGATAACCAATTAACGTACGTGAAAAATTCACAGTGAAATAACATACTGTGGGCTACGTAATAAAACATTTGAAAAAATTCCGCGAACTGTTTCCGTATTAAATAAAAAATTGTTGAATTTGCCACTATTTTTATTTACATTTTTTTTTTAAATCCTAAATATTACGTTGTGGGTTTTTTAATGTCTTATTGCGTAGCTAATGCGATGTAAGTTCACAGTGAATTATTTTGTTTAAGTAGATCAGCAGGTTTTCACTATTTGCATGGCAGCGTAACAATCCAATTTCGAATTTGAAGCACCATTATGAGAAAATTATGAGAGCTAAAATTGTTTCGTAGGAGTAAAATATACTCGAGTAAAATATACTCACAAGTGTCGTCCACAAAACTATCAATATTTCATTAAAATATAAAACTTATGATTTAATCGCACTTGACCATCCTGTCGTGAAGTGTTTTCTTAAGAGGGCGTGGCACATAATTCGACGCTAAAAGCATTAATCCATAACTGTAGGTTTCTTGAAGCCGATTTGCGAAAATTAAATCATTGCAATCCTAGAAAGTAGTTTCAGCCAACGTTTTAAACAAAATTTTTTTCCAGTGTTACGAACTTCTGAGGCACAATCTCTGACGCCGGAACCTCGTGCATTTAACTGCGGCGCAAGAGATCGCGCGTAACGGATCAGTAGTTCTGGATGAACATTTACTCGTAAAGTTGGCCAATACCATTATCTAGGATTGTCATTGAGTATGTTGTCCCTATTGGCTTCGAAAATAGCGAAGAAATCAACGGTTGTTTTCTACGTTTATTTATCGACCACGCACTCTTAATAGTCGTACTTTACTAAGGGACATTAAAATTATATTTGTGAACTCTATGTAGGAAAGACAAACTCATGCTCATAGTTATGCGTTTTTCATATTAAGGTGGCATTTTGATATTTGCAGCAGACATTTGAGGCGCCACAAAATCATGTTTATAAAATAGCGTACTGTATTTAAAAAACTATATATATATATATATATGTATATATATATATATATAATGCGTACCCCATTTTGTAAATAAACGTAACGGATTTTTTTTTTCATTTTAAGGATAAGCGTAGCCGACTACAACACCGTCCGGTTTCTGGATATATAGGTCTCTTTAAAGCTGACATATCACCTATGCGCCAAATTATTTGTATTTTGAGAAGACTTTAATTGGTGGTTAGCCTGAGCGGCCTGAAATAAACGAATATACTTGATTTTTATTACACATTTATGAATATAGTTTAGAAAAAAACTGAGATGTTCCTGTAAAAAAAATTAGAGGATATCAAATGGTTTCTGGAAACATTACGTTTTTTCATATTGACTGTCACGGAACTTATAATAAGACATTAAAAATCATTTACCGTAAATACTTCCTTGGGAAAAAAGTTCCCTAAGCTGTATTTACGTCCATGCAATTACTGCAGTTATAATATTTTAGCAGAATATTCGCTACACATTCTGTACGCCTCGAGCAGCTGTGAGTAGGATTGTTTCATAGTAATATAAAAAACTGCTGTGAAAATTGCAATCAAACTTTTCTTTGCAAACCAGGACAAATGTTGATCCAAAAATAACCTCTCCTGCTAATATTAAATGTAGGTTGAGTTTTTCTCCATTATACGCCAAAACAATACAAAATACACCTGAAGTGTAGTGCGTACTTTGTTGTACGTTCGGTAAACGCTGAAGCATAGACATTATATTTTCCATAACGAAAACAAATTGCCCTAGTCTTACAGACACAGTGTTTCAGTTTTATTTATTTGCGGTACTATACGTTTTAATATATTTTTATTTGAACCACTCCAATGTATAAAAAAAAGTGATTTTAAGAGCATTTTGAAAATGTTACTGTGCTAGGTAACGATAAAAATTGTGCGTCAGTGATAATAAAAATATTACCCAATAAATCGTATAAGCTTTTTGTTCCTCCGTAATTCATACATTTTATATGCTATTGCAGAAAATAAAGAGGGAGATTGACGTGAAATATCAGAGCCACTATTGTTTCAAGGCTGATAAAACCTGATTTTCTGAACTAGTATCATCAACTATGTGATAACTGGAAAAGCGAGAGTGGATGGTAAAATCCCACTACAGGAACAAGAGCTTCCGCACACATGGAAGCAAATTATTACTCGCTTTTATGACGTCGATAAATACTGCGCTGGCCCCGGTTAATTTCCCTGGTAAATCCACCCCACACATACCCAGCGCGGTATACGAGAGCACTGTAAAAAAGGAGATTTTTTTTTTTCTAACTCAGATTTCCATGTTTTAATCTCGCGACCGCCGGCTGCGCCTAATGTTTCCCCAGCGCTCATTAACGCGCCGCTAAAATATTAGATAGTAATCTGGCCGCAGATGAATGGCGCCACGTCCGTGCGGTGCAACGCAAACACAGGGCCGGGGACAAGGGGGTGGCTTTTGAATGTTGAGAAGGGGTTGTAACTGCTGTCCCGAGAGAGACTGTATTACTCACTTGTTGGGGTGCACAGCGCAACAGGCAATACACTGACTGCCTAACTGACAGCTCAAATATCTGCATGGTTCTCCGTATAGTCTGTTCGGGATAAAGTGAGCTCACAAAAAAACCCTGCCAAAGTTCTATGTTCAGTCGAGATGTATATTTCCGCGCGTAACGGCTAAAGGCCGCGCTACAATCGCCGTATGAAATAACCGTAATAAATGAACACACACTTTTGAGTGGTGCATACTATAACACACCGTACCGCTGTCTACCCGCCGTAAGTTCGTAAGACGGATAGAAACATGTCAATTTCATACGATACGGTTAAGTTTATTTCATTCGTCTACTTTATGGTCAATGTAGAACAGGCTTAGCGACGGGAAATGTCTAATATATGTTGGACACGTCACTTGATGTTAGCGTGTGTAAGATAATTTGTGCAGTCGGTAGTAATGTAACGGTTTCATAAAAAATGTTAATTACATAACATACATGTATGTCGATTTCGGTAGCTTTTGTTTCAGTCTAGTTGTATTTAAATTTGAAAATACACGGAACTGTGTTGCGTAATTTCGCTGCCAAACACACAGCCAGTAAGGCAACTATAGTCAGTGTTGAATGATGTGCAGTAACGGCTAGTGATATTTTTCAAAGGTTAAATTTTTAGTGCTCACTTTATTCCGAACGACTTAAACGAACATTTGTGCAGGTTTTTACGTATTTTAGAATAATCCTTCTACCCTTTGCTACAAAGTTATGCAAATTTTGAAGTAGGCCTATATGACTGTGGTTAGGAAAATATCCATATTAAATGTGCCAAGACTAATGTTACAGTTTTCGAATATTTAGATAATAAATTATGTGTTATTGAATATGGTTTTACAAAAGAAAGTATGCACATCCCATTTAAAGCAAGACATTTGCATGTAAATTGCCCTAAACACAATAATACACTACATCAATCAACGTGTTAGCGAAAATTGACGTTTTAATAATCCACGCTCACATTTAATATGTTTGTAGTGTCACTTTGAACCGTGACTAGAGCTTCATGATTTGTAACGACTGCAATACCAGCACGTTGTTGGGCCTGTCACATAATGGTGTCTATTGGGTCTCATTTCAGTTGATCAGTTGATGCTGAGTTTACTGGCAAGTAAGGAGCCTAATTGAACCGCGCTATTACTCGGAGATCTCAGTAGCTTAACTGAAACGAAACGCTTAGCAGTAAGATTGCCATTAGAAATAATGGCGTCTACATTGAAATATGATAAAATGCTTTATTATACACAACAATAACAATTCCATTATTCAGCAACCATTTTTTAAATTCGTATTAATCTCTATTTTACAAATAAACCTTTCCATAAACAACATATTAATAAATAGAAAAACAATAAACTTTAAATTATACATACAGAATTTAAACATTTACAGTTAGTTCCGGTGATAAATACTTCTTATTCATTGTAAATTATCTAGGCCTTCCCCACATACCGGCAACATTACAATTAATAGTAGGTTTTATCATATATTTTTGCCGTATTTATATTATCAACTTATTCTTAGACTGGCTGATTTGCATGAAAGTACACGATGTTTAGCGTCCAACACAGACGCAATATTACCACTCGCAAGTTACTGCCGGCACACTCGGCATCAAAAGGCAGGCTAGTCAGTAATCTCAGCAGCAGATGGAACGCGGTCATAGTACTGACAGATGCATATAGCGCAGATCGAACGCTCATAATATCGTCACACGCGTCTGCGACAGTGTATGTATCATTATTTAACTTCCAGAGTAGAGTGTTACACTTTCAAATTGTTTATTTTTAGTAATATTTTTAGATACTTAGCTGGGGTGCCTGGCATTTAACAAATTTATACAGCTTACAGAAATCAAATATTACACCTGTTTCTGATGAAATGGTGTCGAAATGGAAAATTATTCATAAACTTTACAATCTTCTTGATAACTTTCACTATTTTTTTAAACATGGGGCACGCATGTCGATAAAAATATCGCCTCGTTTAATTGCTTAATGACATCAGATATTTTTGTTGCTGTTATAAGTTTCAATGTATTTATTCAACTACATTCTATAAACAGTTATTCAGCTTTTGTCGCATCTTAAAATTCGGAATTTGCAATGGTATTACGCCAGTAATATTTAAAAAAAGTTTTAGAAATATAATTTTCAATATTTTAATAGTGTATGTACTATAATTTATATTCTGACTTGACATGTTATAGATCCTACGACTGGTTCAAAATAGCTTTCCCATAGGAAGACCAAACTTGATAATAAAACATAAGCTCATAAAGTCAGACGATTTACGTTTTAGACACGTGCATGTGGTTCAAACACCTTAGTAATGATATCCGCTGTGATTGGTTTATTTGTCTGTCAGTGATAAAGACTGTGCAGTCACAGAACTGAAATGTAGTAATTAAAGAACTTAGATCTTTTTTTGTTTCTCACTGCTGTTACATGTACCAACCATGTAGGTATTATGTAGATGTTTTCTGTTGGAGTCCGGAATCAACTTTTAATTTAAATAAGAAATTATTTTTTTTTTTTTCAAAATCTAATTTCATGTACAACCAATTTATAATAATATGCTGTTCAATTGTAGCACGTTTGTTGCGTGTTGCGTGGTATGGTATGTATAAAATGGTTTACATTCTTTGAAATAAATGTGAGTGTCGCCACCGGGCCGTGCTAGTGTTGAGTGAGAGTAACCTGAGGAGAGGGTGCTGGCGTTGTTCGGCACGAGGGATAGCGAGAGATATACAGGATCCGACTGTTGTATATTGAGGACTTTACTTCTAAGCAAAGGCGGTCATGATTCGGTAGCACGAGTCACTGCAGGTCGAAACGCTTAAATCATCAACGAAACCTACACGTTTTTAAAAGTCAATACGAAAAAGTTAAGAAACAGCAACCACAAGAAAATGACATTTTACAACTTTATAAGCAAACATTACCGCAGAATGAAGGATTTTTTCTTGCGGCGCAATTAAATGTAGAGAATTTGACCTACGAGGTTGTTCTTCAGAAATACGTTAATCGAGAAAAATTTTTACACAGTATGTTGACAGAAATTATTGTTTAAAATTGTTTTTTTTTTTTTTTTTTTTTTTTTTTTTCAACTGACTTAGACAAACCTAAATTTTTGACTTATGCGGTTAGGCGTTAATTAACTGCCACGCCCTCTGAAGATGGACTTAATTATGCTTAGGCAGCGCTGTGTATGTACATATGTGTTGAATTGGCGTTTATCACGCCATAGTTACCGTGCATAGCAGTGAGTTATCGGAGCGGCTTACTGGCTGCATGGGCCACGTTGTTTTACAGGAGCGATCCGTGTTTATTTGGACGTTATGTTAAGATCACTGCAATGTGGGCTAGACTAGATGAGTAGCTGTGGGCATTATCACTTAATGTGGTGGATCGCGGAGCTGCAGTTCCAGTATGAAAATTAATAACTGTTGAGCCGACTGTTGTTGAGGGCTTGTTGATACGCAGCGGGACTGTGGTCCCCCAATAACATATTTGTGGATAATACTATTGAAAGATACTTACTATTGGGGTGAATGAGTAAGTGAAATATTATGTACGTCAGCCATTTCAGTGCTATGACGTCTGAGGAAACCAAGATTGAACCAATTGAAGCAGAAGAAAAATACAGCCGAACTGATTGAAGTCGACACAAACACAAAAAAAAATAATAATAATAATCCGGAAAATTAAATGTACGTCAAATCAAAGAAAATACAAGTATATAAAAAACATTTTTTTTTTAATTTTTTTATTTGTTTGTATTTTCTGTGCGTTGACGAAATTCCCATTGGAATTTATAAAAAGGCTTTATAATTGATGTGTTGACTACAGTAAACTCGGCTTGTTTATCATTCTGTTATTTCTACGCTGTAAAAAATGTTAATAATATTACTCA
Organism: Medauroidea extradentata; assembly: GCA_003012365.1. Taxonomy (NCBI): domain Eukaryota; kingdom Metazoa; phylum Arthropoda; class Insecta; order Phasmatodea; family Phasmatidae; genus Medauroidea; species Medauroidea extradentata. The sequence continues at coordinate 72,756 of PNEQ01057760.1, forward strand.
TCATATGTATGGTAATATTTCCAAACCTTGAGAGGGAAATCTGATTTCCGAATGTGTGTGGAAATTTCCGCAAGGCAGTATATACGCCACACAAACCACTCAGAAGTTTCGCTCACGCGTTATGTCAAATTGTCCTAGAGGACTGCGCCAATACGTAATGAAAAATTACATTACCAGTTGAGTAACTTTCCTTGACACGTGTTGAGTCATTTTCCCTCACTTGTAGAGGTAATTAGCTTCCATTACATGAAGAGTAAATTTACCTTAAAATTTTTTCAGTGTAGGTTTATTCTTGGTTTCCTGAGACTAAGAATCACTGCAAAGGCGTATATCAGAAATATATCACTGAATTCTATACCTGGATGACCAGTGCTTGGCTACGCGCCAGTGGTGAATATTTTATTTTATTTTGTTTTATTTACGTCTTAAGTTTTACATGGCGAAATTAAGGCGTACGCCTTTTCTTACACATAACCATGGTAATTACACATTTAAAAACTATAAATAAATTAAACATATAACATAGGCAAACTGATGACATTTTAGATTACAAATGAACGTATGTCTATTTTTAGAAAATAAATTGCTTTAACAAAAACAAATCCATTTTATATAAAATAAGACAAAATAAAGGAATACACCTGAGTTGCACAGACACAAGGGAGGCCTGGTTACAACGTTGACGTCGATAAACAAAATGCGCAATATTCAAGTCAACTTTGTAAGTAGTTTATGTGTACCAAGTGTGATGAAATTTTAATGTACAGTTTCTTAGACAACAAGCTTGATAAAAAAAATGTTAAAACGGCCGCCAATATGTAAATATGAACATTGCGTAAACTAAATTAAAAAAGTTAAGTCAGATTACAAATATCTACATGTGTACAAAGTTTGATGAATTTCGGTCCACTTGTTCAAACGTTTTTAGGGACACACACACACAGACAGAAAGGTGACCTCATAAGCCGACTTTTTCCTTCGGGAAGTAGGCTAAAATATGACTGCCGTTCACAAAATATTACCAAACGATGAACGAACTACAAAAATGTCCAGTCAACTAACTAGGTGAATATGTGTGCCGAGATTAATAATCTACGGAAAAATATTTTCTCATATATGTCCTACTATGCTAAAACATAAATATGGCCGTCATCATAAAAATGTAAACACATGATTAACGAAACACATGAAAGTTAAGGCAGTGTGCTAAGTAGTACATAAATTCGGAAAAAAAATATTCTGCAGATATGTCAACTTATTCTAAATATAAGAATCACTACATTTTTAAAAATATTTGTATAGTTTAATCGAAAAACTAAATCAAAAGTTAAGTCAAATTCCCAAGCTGTATATATGTGAACCAAGACTAAAATATTGGAAAAGACTTTTTCGGTTATGTCATAAAATATCCGCATTTATGGAAAAATTAACATAGGATGAGTTAAACATACAAAATTCGTGTCAGCCTACTGATTTGTATATGTCTACTAAATTTGGTGAAATTCAAAATAAAATTTCCTGGGATGACATACTAATTCTCAACTAAGTTAATTCTGCTACAGGTTAGAAATATCAATGTTGAAGTTTGGCACAGGGAATATTTCTGCCGCTTGAGCGCTGGTATCGCTAATGGGAGTAAACTGACCAATCACAGAGCTTTCCTGAATGTAAAGTTACATTACATTGATCATTTAAAACGTGAAAATAGTTTATTTCAACTGTGAAACTAAGTTAAATTACTTATGTAATTTCCAAATTTAAAATTAACTTTACTACGGTTTCGTATTTTTATGGTACCTTTGCGATAGCAACGAAACAAGCGGCATAATTTTTTCCTGTACCAAATTGTCTGATGATAAAACACATTTTCTATATAACCTGGTGTAGAATTAACCATATCTCAACTCACGACAGTGTCAAGTTTCACTGAATTCCACTTCTCAAGCCATTGTCATGAGGTTTTATTATATTTCAATGCCTATGTAACGTGCAACTTTCAAAATTTTGCTTCAGTCGATGTAAGCTGCTGTACATTCTTATTTCGGGAAATATGTGTTCTGAGGAAAATTTTACACTACAAATTTTAGGACTTATTCAGCAACTTAACACAAGTTCAGCAACACTTCTTGAAACGATTCTAGAAAGTCTGTGTTTGTATGCGAAAGGCATAAACTCAGTAGAGCTTTCATTATGCAGAATCAGGTTTATGTGGCAGTAACTCATCTATCGGGCATAACTTTTATTATTTTATTTCCTATGTTAATTTAAGGAGTAAGGTTTTTTTTTGCGAAAAGAATTGTGTCCTATGCACTTTTATATCTTTGTGTTTGGCCAATCCTATTGATAATTTATAACATACGACAGTGGCAAAGATCCCTTTCCAGCCATTTTTAACGTCTGAAAATTATGTATTTAGTAAATTAAAAATCGTTGTGACATTGTTTGAAGGGTGTCTTCCGTTCGTAGAGATATGAATGTAACGCACATAAAGTAGTTGAGTCAAGAGTGGAATACAGGGAATTATCTTTTTTTCATACAAAATAAGTTCTTGAGAATAAGTATGAAAGTTTAATCCATGACAGTTGAATGATACATTTGTTACAAAAAAATTCCGTTCCAAAGAGGGAAGAAGAAGGGACTTTAATAACAAAAAAATGCGACGAAATATTGGTTTTTTAAGTTATTGAGCGGAAGGAGGCTTATTATAATAATAATTTAATACGTACGAACAATTCTCTAAGATATTTAAATGGTGGTACATTTTCAGAAAATCGTGTTTTTTTTGTGTTTAGTAATGTTGGTAGACTGTTGAATTTTTTTTGTCAGTAAATGTTTCAACTCTATTCCTCGTACAAAAGTAGAATTATGGGTATTTTGTCAAACGCGACAAATTTTGAAATGTATGAAAGTTGAAGGTATGAATGTAGAGGCAAAATATGTTGTCGCAACTCTCTGCCGAACAGTTCGAGTGTGAATAGTAAGGATACATGACAGCGAGGAGTTGAGCAGTGCTGAAAGGAAATAAGTCGCGGTGCGAGCGTGGGCCGATGACCGTGGCCGGCTTATCAAAGCGCGCAGTTGCAGGCAGATTCACGCGGATCTCTCGCGGTTGATTGCTAATTAATCCCGCGACATCGCAGTGCAGCGTGTTTGCAGCTAGTGCAGGCCGCAATCACGAGCAAACACGCGCGCGACGACACACATCGAGGTGTACAGCCACAAACACGGTCCCTTCCCACTTCAATCCACTTCAGTTATTTATCTCCAAAAACCACTCCTCTCACCCATATACTCTCTTTTCACACAGTACCCTCAAATTTGTTCGTCTAACGTTGCGTTCAATTAGCCTCTTTTTAAAAGTTGACTAAAGAAATATAAAAAATTGTTAATCTCATTAACTGACAATAAAATTGTAAGGAAATAAATAATACTTCTCCCTCGCAACTTAATGGAAAATTATTTTACTGGCACAACTAATAATTTGACATAATGACCTTCTTATTTGACGTTTTAATACTTCCTAATAACATGAATGAGCTATAGTCAAACACTGAAAACGTGGGAAATTATGGAATCACAACAGGCATTTAAATTAACGGGTATTAAATATGATTGTCTTGTTTCGTCATTTCATGAACGTCATATTACTGTGCGAAAAATTCCTGGTTTTATGTTTATTCCCTGACAGAACAAGTGGTATTTTACCCAAACTTGTATGTAGCAAACGAACGTATTATTCCTTTGAATATGTAGCAACGATAAAGCAATCAATTACGTAAGTTTACCGCAACTCTAGATAATTATTTGCGATCACAGAAGAATTCTGTATAAATATTTTGAAACCATCTGTAAGGAATCAAACTAGTGAATTAAAGTTACAAACGTGAACTCCGTAAATTTATCCTTTTATTTTATTTTGGCAGTACATTTCTGAAATACCGCAGTACGTACACCAATTTGGAATGTGTTGTCTTATAAGCATAATGGCAGAAAATAAAACGATACTCATGCAAAGTTACTTCACAAAAAGAAGAGAAAATTTTGGATTTTATTGGTTGCAAAGTTTATCAATATCCATTTTTTTTTATTTACAAATACGACTAACGTAGATTTGTAATTTCCTTCTCTTTAAGTTGCTGTGATATACGCCATTTCGTCTATCTCTCTCTATCTGTTACTTTACCTCTTTGATAATCCTCTATAGGTAGGGCAAGGAGTATTTCGCGAGCTAATAACCCGCATGCTAGAATCCATTGTCCTATACATACTCAAGCCCCGTCTATTCGTTCATTATCTGCTGTTCCACCGAGTAGCAGCTATTGGACAAATGGTCGGGACTTGAGTATGCATAGGGCAATGGATTCTAACTTTCAAGCTATTGAACTCGCGAAATAATCCTTTCCCTATCTACAGGTAGGGCCCGGTAGTTTTCGCAAAAAGATTTTTGCCTCACTTTGTTTCAGTGCCTTACGTGCGCACCTACATCTCTGCTTTGTGGTCAGTGATTGGATGCCGCAACGTACAACGTCTGGAGGTTAAACCCGCAAATCACAGACGTGTTGTGTCAACGTTATCCGTGTACTGATTGGCACTGTCAAATGAATAACGACTCTGCACAAAACCACTCTGCCAATTATCATGAAGTTGAGATGCAGGTGCGCACGTACGGCACTGAAACAAAGTGCTGCAAAAATCTTTTCGTGAAAACTACCAGGCCCTATCTATAGGATATGTAAATTTAAAAAATTCGTAAATCAACATTCTTAAGTAGATTAATATTTTTTCAAGTAAACATATTTTAACTATAGATAAACACACATATTGGCTTAAATAAACATGGCTTAAATTTGTATTCGTATTACTTTTTGCTCATGGAATTTGCGCATGCCAGGTGCTTTGATATATTTTAAGTGTATGTAATAATTCCATAACTAAAATTACCATCGTAGAAGAACAATCTTACCTTCGTATTCTATATTTATGTATCGTCCTTAAAATTTCGTACACGGTGGAAAGTTCAACATTTTGCAGAGGGAACTAAAAAAATTATATAAAATGGTACCAGAAACAGAAAAACGACTTGTTGACGATTTTAAAGTCTGTAATTTTCTTGGTAGTATATATGTGTGTATATATAAATGTATATGTATATATTTATATATACATATATATTTATATATTAATGTAAGCATATATATTATTTCACAATTGTAAATTAAAAGAAGCAGTATTTGGTACGCTAAACATATCACTACACGAGGCAACACGGGAGCGAACACTTAAATTAATATCTTACTTTCCATCTTGTTTAAACAATAACAAAACTTTCGAAAGTTCTCCTTTTTGAAATTCAGAGAAACTTTTTTAATTAGCGGCACTTTTGGTACCTGACAGTGAGTGATGGCCTGCCACTTATTATTGAAAACTTAGCCCAGACTTTCGCTACGATGGAGAACTATATATGAAACACGCTTCAGATTTAATATGCTGTGAAATTATTATGAATGCGTTAAACAAAGACTTTAAAAAAGACTCATTTAATGTTCACATAAAACAGGTCATCGCTATTTTAATTTTAACCGTATTATATAATAACGCAGACTTTAAGTGATTCAAAAAATTTAAATAAGAGTTGCGTTATTTTCTTACATTATCTTTTCTAAGGAACAATGTGTTATACAGAGTGTATCATGTAGGTTTGCACCCTACGTTTACAGGCATTTAAACTTTAAAACTTGGTCACGTTAATTTTGATCGATTTAAATCTTATTTATGCTTTTGTTTTGGATATGAGTCCGATTTAATTCCTTTAAATTTATGTTAATGATATTTCTTTTTATTTTATAACAAATGCTCAGTACGTAAATAACAGTGCAGTTTAGTGCAGCACGAGAGGACACTCGAGAGTGATTTGGGCGAGGCGTAACGAACATTTTTAAGTGCATCAGAGATTTCCATACACTATGCCGGAAGTGCAGTTGGAAGAGAACAAGAACGGACGTGACTTTCGAAGAAGACTGTTATATGAACTGTGATGGCGAGTGGACGCGTGTGAGACGCCGAGCTGCCCCGGGTCGAGGTCCTGCGCCTTTAGATTCCCACTGAAGGAACACTGAAAAAAAGAGTATAGTTGCAGGTACCATACTTATGTTAAAATAGGGACAGCAAAACAGTTTGGTTGTCGGTACTACTCTGGACAGTTCCTTCAACAATCTGTTTTGTAGAAGAAACGAAGACCCTTGTTCGTTTTACACACCAGATGATAACTTCTACAAAACTGATTGTTGAAGGAACTGTCCAGAGTAGTACCAACAACCAAACTGTATTGTTGTCCCTATTTTAAAAGAAGTATGGTACCTGCAACTATACATTTTTTCAGTGAATGAAGAATGTAAGGAAGGATGTCCCGCTGGCCAGTCCAAGAGGCCTGCTGAGATCCTGCCATGTCGCATCGGGAGGTTTCGAGATGAAGAATTTCCAGTAAAACACCATCTCAGTAGTGTTAGCATCCCGCCGCCGCTTTTCCCGAACAGAACAGTTCAACGTAATTGTGGACATTATTTCCATTAAATTTCAATTGCTTCGTAATGTTATATTTGACTCACGACAACCCCTGAATTTTAAAATGTATATTCGCATATAGTTAGTCGGTGCAAGTTATTAGCAAATCGAGAGACGTAAGTGGGAAGTTAATTTGCTGTATGTGTGTGCTGCAGGTTAGTTTTCCGCCCTCCTGCACATTGCTATGTTTGAACAGAACATTTTTAAGTATCCCGTATTTTCACTTCTACTCCTACATAGTATTTGAGAGCAGTCACTAATTATTTTTCTCAGTAAGTCATTCCTGCGTCGATATTAGAATGGCAAGTAAATTTAATGAGAACGTGATTTAAGCGTTTTCTTTTGATCGACAGGGATTCTTGTGTCGTCAGTTTTATATAATTTTATTGTGATGAACTTGCGTGTACGACGTCATGCCACGATCTGTCTTCACATGTTTGCTTCATGTTGTCCCTACATAAATTCGGCTTTTCTTAACCACCTACTGTCATGAAATATTTCAATAATAGTAGCGATATTCCAAGAGGTACACTTACACTGATCAAAAAATGATATCGTCCGTTTGTTTCGCGTCAATTGAATGTTATAACGTACTGTATGGCTATTTCGTGGACTACGCCGCCAGGGGACGTCACTATAGAAAATGTTAATTTCTACCAGCTGTCACTAATATGTGCGTACATTTTATTACAGCAGTTTCCTGTCGCTTTGCCCTACACGGGATTCCAACCTAAATCCTTCTACCAGTGTTCCAAACAACTACACCAAGAAAGAACGTGAGATTTATTAATAAATCAAATTTGTATATTGTTATAAACTTACCTTTTGGTTGTTTTAAACATTGCGATGGGGGGGGTGCAGTAGTCAGATTTAGGCACTTAATGCTGAAATTAGTTAAGGACACTGCCTACCACACGCATCAAATTCGTTGCGGTGTGTTCGTAAATCAATATTTTAACGAAACTATTCCACATGTTCCCTTTGTGCCAGTGTACGTAAATAAAACATTCTTGAAACGATGACGGAAAGGTAATTTCAAAGCAGTGCGGCAGATAGAAAAGTCATTTCGGAACTAGAAACATGAATTCAACTTTGCTTAAGACATTCCTTCAGTCAAATGATGGGAACACCACTGAAAGTGTCAGGAGAGTAACCTACGAAACCATTACACGCAGTTTCCGTGTCTTGCGCTAGAGGTGATACCGCATCAGATGAGCCAGTCAGCATTGGCGCCGCCGTGCTTAACTCACACAAACACATGGCTAGTAAGCGAGAGCCTTAATATGTTAATGTAAATAATGGGGCTTCTGTTAAACGAAAAACGTTGTTTTAATTATTATGGCTTTACTCGACATGATTTAACGTTACTGGAAACTTCCAGATTTACACTGCATTATAACTGGTTACGAATAAAATGATCACTTTTGATACCCCAATTACTGTTTTCCACACATTATTTACAGTTTCCTGCCACTTGTTTAAATAAACAAGCCACTCTTAACAAAAATCAAAGTGTACAGATTGCACTATACTCAGAAGTTCACTTCTGATGTCATAATAAACATTATTTTTTAATTATTGTACTAGACAAGATGGTGTTCAAAATTGCTCACTTCATCGCAAACCACCTACAGTTAGATTAGAGGAGAGAGAAATATTAGGAGCTTCAATTTAGTTAAGTTACGTTAAGAAGTTAGTGATCTTTGGACAGGTGAGACCTCGCGGTTAGCAAGATCCCGGAGGCAGATGAAGGATGTGTCAGTTATCGGCAGACGGCACGTCGTGGGTCTCGACCCAGGGTCATCCTGGCGAGCTGGTGATGGCTGGCAGGGCTCGTAGAAGACAGATCACGTTTCCCGCCATACATTTCGCTATATGGCCGCACTTCAGCGCAGGGCAAGATGTAATTGTTAAGGCCCTTGTCTTGTGCAACTTCTGACATAATTGCAACACTGAAAAAAATACTTATTATTCACCACAAAATATTTTGTTATAATGGACCTAATCAAAATTTGTTGTAGTTACAACAAAAAATTTTCGCTGTCCCCGATAAAATGTTGCACTCACTGCAAAAAAAATGTGTAACCACTACACAATTATTTCGTGAGGTCCATATTGAAAATTCTTTGCACAAAACAGTGTTTTCTGTGAATGTCGTCACCGCTACCTTGTCCTCTAGGCGAGGCCCATGTTATATGTAACATTACACAAGCCGATGCTTAAACACGTAAACGTATCAATAATACGGCGAAAGGTCACAACTTTTGTATTATTTTTCCGTAGTAGTAACTGCTTTTCGGGACTTCTGGAACAATCTACATCTTACCAATCCCTAAATTATCGAATTTTGAAAAAGCATGAAATAGCTTATCAGTTACCTACGTAAGCTTCGTTCCCGTTAAAAGCCATCGGGTTATCACCACGTTTTATTACTTATCTTAGTGATTGAATTACGAAAAATCCTGAAACTGCTTTTTAGGGAAATGCGTAAGTTATAATCTGCATCAAAATTCATGAGAATATTGCAAAAGGTTTTAAGTGATTATAACAACACCTGGTGATAGTTAGACAATGACATGACGATGACATGCTTCTCTAAGTATTAGTAGGAAGGAAGTTCACTTCAATGTTTCTTAATTATTATTTCGCTTTTGTTACTGTCAATACTGCCAATACAAAGCAGATTCTCAATAGCATATCTATAAAATATTATCTTTACTAGAGTCTTAAGTAATAATTAAGTGGTTGAGTAGTCAGTGGCGGATTGAAGGGGATCGGGTTACTGAGCTGAAGGGGCCTCCCCAATAAAAATCGTGTTCAACATTATGTAGCCTAAGTATGACCAGTCGCCTAAGGGAAACTGAAGTTTTGCTCTATGTTGATCCACGTACATTAAATGCATTCTACTTGTATGAATGTTACTATTAATGTTCTGTAACAGCAAACAACCAAACTTTTAAGATGGCTGGAATTTTTTACAATCCATAAAGTCACGTAAAAGTCCAAAAAAATCATTTCTAAGTCCGACACTGGAAGTAGTAACAGAAATATAATTTTTTTGAAGGTTTCAGAGATTTATGTTTAATTCACTTGAATAAATTTTTGTGAAATTGCCTCATTTTCCATTCGTATGGCATTCGGAATATTTTACTGGACAGGAGTTCCTAGGGCGAATTTTGTAACCACGAAATATACATTTTCTTGCTTTTATTCCTACTACTGCAGCAGTATAATGTTGTTTCGAAAATAAAACAATTATATTTTAACATTAGAATTTTTTAAAGAATTTCTAAGTAACTGTACAATTTTTAAACATGAGTCAACTATTCAAGTGAACATTCAACAACACAACAGGTAGGTCTAATTAAATACATTACAAAAATGTTCATAGATCTTGTTATTATATTTTTTATGGTTTTCTTTTGAGAAAAGAGTTTAAATTTTATGAAATTGTTTACAGAATAAAAATCATGTATTTTATGAATAGTGGTAATAAAATGTGCTAAAGTATTTTTGAAAATTAACATTTACAAAAAACAGCTATAAAAACTTGGAATAACTGGAAAAATAATAATATTATCAGGGACCCTTATAGTAAGTATTTTTTAATGTAATTTTAAATTATTGAAAGAAAACTTAAATGCCAGATCATTATATTTTTTGATGTGCTTAATTGGACAAAAATAATACCATACTTTAAAATAAATGCCTCATTGAATGTGCTGTTGTCAAAAGTAATTAAATACAGGTGCGATCAAAAGCAAGATGGTTGCTTGAGAAAAATCTTATAAAATTGATCGATCTGTCTGCAAAAACGGTAGTCAACGTCGTTTTTATCTATACGATATGAGGCGATTAGCGTAGTTAGGGAACTGTCGAGCAGTTTTATCGTTCTTATATATTTTGTTAATACTTTGTTATTGTTCCGAGGAAGGTACCTGCTGTGACGTCACTGATTGACCAAGTCAAATAACTTGAACACGAATATATCCTGGACTTGACTCACAATAATATTGTGTATTATATTTTCGTATTGTTTCAGATTCCGTAATCTGTTTTGCAGAATGTTATTGTTTGGTATTTCATTTCCAAAATAAGTTTTGATTTTATAATATTCTTCTTGAAATATTTATGTACAGCATAGTATTGATTGCATATTCGTGGTATATGCAGAGTTCCGTCACGGTACATTGATAAACAAAACGCTTAATAATTAAAGGGGTTTAATTCTACCAACATAATGGTTACATCTGTTTGATTATGTAATAAGTACACTTCTATGATAAGTTAAGAAAGTAATAATGAAACATTGAAATATGTGAAACAATTTAGTTGTGAAATTTTCATTTGGGAAATCTGTTATATGTATAAGTGATTGTTACGTTGTCAGTCGAGCTCATTTTCTGGCACATCGTCTAGTATTTTAAATATGTACTTGACAATTTTAAATTTGAAATGTTCTCTGCTGTGTGATTCGTGAAAATTAAAATAGTGAGGAAATATTTACTTTAAAATGTTTCGTACGAAATACGTACGATGTTTGTAAGAATTTTAATTGGAAAGTTACTAAGTTGATGGTACTGTACCCGGCACGATAAGCTAACGAAATGGATAAAAATTAGTGAACTGAAAATTAACAATTCGTGAATGTAAAGTGAATATAAGATAAAGCGATAGTAAGCTTCCGCGCCTGCTCAAACATATCACGTGATCGTACGCAAAGCAACAGTTGGATGTTGTTATACATGAATTAACCATGCAACAACTGTATGTTCCCATAAAATACTGTTAACATTTATCAGGTTCAAAAATTACTTTAAACATATTTCAGTAATAAGAAAGCATAATTTACATGATCAGCATATAAGAATGATAGCTTTTCGTAAAACTGCTTTCAATTAAAAAATGTATTTAATATGTTACTAACAATCGGTGAGCACTCGGTTGAAGTTTAACAGAATCCAGTTCCCAGTTCCAAACTTATAGCAGAAAAATCTTGTCACAGAAAACATGTCAGTTTTAGTGTAGAACATTATAGCTAACTGCTGAAGGAAATCACTAGGTTGCTGCTTTGTGTGTAGAAATTATTCTTGCTTGTAACTATGCCACGCAAGAATTTAATACCTGTACACATAGATGAAGTCATTGATGCAGCACACTGAGTAAAATAATTGATTCATTATACTAAATATATTTGTTTGGGTTATGTTTGCTTCAGCTAAACAATATTTCGTTGGTAAGACCAAGCTTGGAGTTCTCCAAATAAATTTAATTATTTCCCTCGACCAAATTATTCATTTAAACGCACTTTGTTTGTGCCAAACGTATATTTGGTTACTATAGGACGTCGAATAAATATTTTGTGAAAACAAACAACTTGTTACTACTTGTCAACAAAATAATATTGTTAGATAGTGATGTGCTTTGAACCAACAATTTTTTTTCAATAGATTAAATGATTTGGTTGACTTGCGGAAGATGGCAGTCTGGCGTGTGTGAGCGACAAGATGGCGAACACTGTATACCTCAACTTTCAAGATATAAGCTTGTGAGACAAGTAGGATGTCTAAACTGTTAATCAGCATAATTCAAGTATCTTAATTTTAGCTATAACAATTTCAAAGTGGTTAATGTGATCGATCACGAAAGAAAATGCTATAAACTTGAGAAAAAAAAAACACCGTAGCTGCACATCTCGTTCTTTGTGCTGCGGTGCACGGCAATAATTTGGTAATATTATTTGATGTCGTTTAGCTTTTCGCAGACGGAAAACAAACATGTTTGAAAATAAAGCGCAGTACAATCCTAATTTAATATTAGGCCCAACAATTCCTATACAAATAACAATACATCACAGAAGCATTCGTAGCTCAGTTGGTTAGGTCATGAACAGAAAAAGGAAAGTGAAGGGATAATGGATTAAATCCCGGCCCGGCCATTCTTCTTTTAAGGTCTTAAAATTTCAGACATTTTTTAAGTTAGTAAAATATAATTATTTTAGTTCTTAAAATATTGCATGTGCATTTAATATGTCCAACGAAATATTTTATGACCAACTAAATATTTGGTACTGATAACAAAATCCAGCTATTTGCCTTAAACAAATCAAGGAAACAAAATAATTTGGTACGAGCAAACAAATATTTCGTTGCCCCTATACAAACAAATGATTTGGTTGATTCAAACCAGTTTTGTTTGCACCAACAAATTTTTTTTCTCAGTGGCGCATAAACAGTAAAGAAATACATATTATAAAAAACTATGGATTATTAGTAATAAAACGTCCTCCATACTGTACACGTTTGGGTTCGCGTGATTCTATGAATAACAAAGCATGTTCGCATCAGGTATTTGCTACTGCGCAACCCGATCAGAAGGCGATGAAGCTTCTGATTCTAAACGTTACACATCACACCTACACATATGTACACATTACCGTAAGTGTAGAAATGGTGTATTACAATATATTATAGTAAGAACTATTTCAGTTAACTACCCACAGTTATTAAAACAAGGAATTATAGACAAACATAAATACTTATATCTCTACAACTCCTTGTATTACCAAAAATATTAGTTAAGTTAACACAGTATTTTGCAGGAATTCCGTGTGTTTTGATTAATGTAATGATTAACATTCCGCTCTAATCGAAAATTTCGAAACTGATGTTAGTATCTACAATCAAGCGTATTTGTGATCAGCAGTGTACCTATGTATTCACTCTACGTTCGTGGCGCATCTTGATAGTACTTTGTTTACTTTATGAATGTATCTGCAAAACTGAAGTTATTTAGTGTTTTAGTTTGTTTGTGCGCCATATTAAAGAGCGGGAGAAGTAGTAATGGAAGAGTGGCTGTCAGACCTACAGTTCCAGGAGAGAAGCACTGGTGCATGCGAGGTGGGTGGAGGGGTATGGTTTAGGCGAGGACCGTTCATGCCAGTTGGGCGGATACACCGTAAGCTTGGGCCATGTTAGACTGTGTGTATGTCTTACCCACGGCCGTAGAAGAACAGGTCTGGACACTCGCCTGGAAACTTGACCCCCTTGTTGTTTGGCTGTAGTTTATCAAGTTACCGAGAATATTGTGTTTTATTGGCGCTTGAGTTAGGGCGGTCGGACTAAACTCCGCCCACTTCCTTTCCACTAAGTTAAACAATTTATCAAAACGTATTTTTTTATTAACTTATGAAATACATTCTTTGCTCAGAAATTTAAGGAAAGGTTCCAGCAATCTTTATTTACTTTATAAATTTAACAATGGAAAAAAGTGGATGGAGTTTGAGTCCGACCGCCCGGAAAACAGCGCCAAAAAGTACGACATTCTCAGTAACTTGACGAACTACAGCCAAACAACAAGGGGGTCAAGCAAAATACATTGTTAGATAGGCGAGTGTCCAGACCTGTTCTTCTACGGCCGTGGTCTTACCACAGGAACATTAGCTTTGATGTAGTGGCGAATGCATACATGGTGGAAAGTAAATCGCAAAAAAAAAACCTCGTGGGTACATGTACCCAGACCCAAATAAAGAATAGTGAGTATAGGAACTACACCTCTATTGTAAATATTATGGGTGTAATGGTACCGTGAAAGTTGTGTTAATGAACATATTAAGTGACGATAATTCACCAACCACTACAAATGGAACGCTGGCCTTCCGTATTCAATTCGGATGCATGACAACACGTACGCAAGGAATAAACTGTGAATACCACCCCATGGAAACATGGGGTCGCCTCAGTTATAATGCATGTATTATTGTACATGTACGCCTGTAGCAGCCCATCCTAGTGAATAATGAACCGGAATGACATAAGGGACAAGAAATGTGCACTTGTCCGAACACGCTCAGTCAAACCGTTTCTGAGGTACGGTTACTCAAAATTCGGAGCATTGTGGCAATGCCGACAGGTAGGCAACCCATGTAGCAGTACACGGTGACATGCTTCCGAGGAACACAAGCGATATACAACTTTATTACTGAGAGGTATGCAACACAAACGACAGCAAGTAAGGGTGATGAGGGGTACTTGTATGCAGGGGCGCAGGAAGGACGTCTTAAGTGGTGCGTATAATGCAGTAAAATAAAAAACAACATGTATTATTGTTTAAATTTGCTGTAAACACAGGAGCTACAACGTGTACGTACCAGCACATAACACGACAGTGGTTACGTACTTGTATTTTCCTTACACGAAACAGTCTTAGTTACACATTGTAAGTTTCTAAGCAGCATGTGTTCAAAGTGTCCCCTTTCTATCCCAACATAGGCATGCACATGACGCACAACCGCTGCCTGCGCTGCACGCTATTGATTGTTGGCCCGTCAGCACCCTGTGACAGTACTGAAGACGGCGAAGTTGATCCCTTTAATTACGTGCTGTACGGTACTGTAATTATTATTACAGCACACCGCCATGACAGATGGTCTGTGCAACCGAATGACACACCAATCCGGTGCGCGAGATTAAAGTGGATTTCATTGGAAACATCTGCAGTAGCGCCTTGGCAGCATGTCGCCATGTACGTGCTGCACGGGTTGCCTGCCTGTCGGCATTGCCACACTGCTCCGACTTTTGAGTGCCCGTACATCAGAAACGTTTTTACTGAGCGTGTTCGGACAAGTGCACATTTCTTGTCCCTTATGTAATTCCGGTTCATTATTCACTAGGATGGGCAGCTGCAGGCGTACATGTACAATAATGCATGCATAATAACATAGGCGACCACATGTTTCCAACGCATGGGATGGGATGGTGTTCACACTTTATTCCCTGCATACGTGTTGTCATGCATCCGAATTGAATACGGAAGATCAGCGTTCTATTTGTAGTGGTTGTTGAACTATCGTCACTTAATATGTTCATTAACACAACTTTCACGGTGGTATAAAGCCAATACTATTGACAATAGAGGCTTGGTTCCTGTACTCAATATTATTGATTTAGGTCTGGGTACCTGTACCCGCGAGCTTTTCCACGATTTACTTTCAATCCTGCATAACCTCCATACTTGATGAGTCACACTAGATTGTTTAATGTTCCAAATTCTATTTATTGATTATCTGCAATATATTCTGTTTTAAAATATTATTGGTAAATGATGCAATGCTTAGGCACAGAAAATATTCGTGATGAATTTGGAGATCATAATAGTGATATACGGTCATCTTGTATTGGACTTGTAATCATTCTTGAAAGTTAACCTATAATTTCCTTTCAATGGTTCTGCATAAAAAATTAATGGAATATTTTATTATTAATTATGTAAAAAAATTGTCAAGAACATATACCCTATGTCATATGAAAGAGAATTTTCTTTAAAATACAACTTTAATAAATATTATTACTCGAAAACTGAAAATACAAAAAAAATTGTCTAACACTCCTTAAGGCTCGCATCAGTCGCCACATTGAATTATTTTATTTTTCGCTCTTATGAAATTCTGAGAAGAAAAATGTGAAAATTGTTACTATAATAATTTATTGTATTTACCTTGCGCTACAATAAAAGGATCGCACTTTAACTTTTAGCGTTTATTTAAGCCATAATCAGACGAGAAAATTAAGAATGTAAAAAAAAAATTCTCGACTGATTACGGCTTTAATATACGTTAAAAGTTCAACTGCGCGTTGTAACGACCTTTAACACCTTTAAGAGTGTGAGGTAAATAATTGAACTCTAAAAACATTAACTAAAATTTACTAATTTTAAAAAGTCTATATGGAAGCAGGAAAAACAACAAACCTATATAAAATTTGTAATATTCATGAGCAAACTCTTAGCCAGATGATTCATTTCTTAAGCGTGATCCTAACGTCACAACTAGGCTTAATATAAGATATTTCAGTATCAAAGATAGTTCTTCAGAAATATGTTGTTCGAAAAAATATTTTTCTCAGAAAGTTGACAAAAATTGTAACTAGGATTGGTGATTTTTTGCTTCTGCTAATTGGCTTCAAGCAACCCAGAATTTTAAACTAATGTTTTTAGCGAAAAATTACGTATCATTTCCTATTAGGTTGGGAAAAGATTTATGGTTCGCGCACTTTTTTCGTAGAATGTGACTTACCCTTAGCCTCCATTCGGAGTGTGACCGCGACAGGTTACATATTTTCCACGTTATATAATTAATTAACTACAGCAATGCGACATGTATGGGAAAAAAGTATGTCGACGTAAACGAATGCTTCGTATAGGCTTTACACACAAACACGTATTTTAACAACTTGTTAAATAACCAAGCAGTTAAAAACCCCTTACACATGCACACCAATTTCTTCTTTCTAATAACAATGCCATTCGTTTAGCTTCAAGCAGAGACATACACTTGAAACAAATACACGAACTAGGAGAGAAAGATGCTACGACCCTGGTCAAGGATCTTTCCCAGCATTCACCTGGAGTGATATCGGGAAACCACGCAAACTTAAATCAGGATGGCATGAACCGGAAGTCGACTTCGTGTCATCCCAAATGCGTGTCTAATGTCTTATTGTTGCACCGACTTGCGTGGTGGGGTCAATTGGGTGGGTCCAGATAACAACATTGATTTAAGTATGCATATGGGATAACTGTGACATTACGGTGTGGATTAGTTTACGTAGCTGAGGATTAGTCAAATACTACAGAAAATTTGTTATTTATACTTTTTTAAATTTTTTTTGTTTCAGTTTGTTACTTAAGAGTTTAAAAATTTTCCAAATACACTTTGTTAGATATATGGAAATTTCTGAACGTAAATAAAGAAAATAGCTTTTTCTGCATTTATGGTGAGTTAAGTGCTGGAGTTAATTTTTGTGGTACACGCCAAATATTAATGTAGTTGTTATAATTTATGGTCTCTCGAGTATGCATTCATCGCGTGTGTTGTAAACCAGAAATAATTTGCGGTAATGATAATGCAAACATTTGTAGTATATAGAAGAAAATTTTATATAAACTTTTGCACAATGTAACTTATCATTTGGCATGAAAACGTAGAAGACTAACATGTTTTGAAAGAAGTGGAACCGGTTATCACTAAAAATATGCACACGTTTCCCTACTACGCAGGCTTTATGATGGAATTGTGTAAAATTCAACGCCAGGAGCATCACTTTAAAATTTTAATTTTCACGAATCCAATTTTAAAAGATTAAAAACAGTTATATACAATAACTTATACCAGCGTTATGATTAAATATTTTCTACAGTAACTTAATTATGCAGAACAGTCTCATACTCGTACATTTAATTGCGGAGCAACATATCAAGCTTGCAAATGTATCATTCTGGGTAAATGTTTCCTTATAAAGTTGGCTACTAGCATTATCTAGGGTTGTTGTTTCTTAATTCTCCATATTATATTTTAAAAACTGTGTATTTAACGTGCTGAATTTAGCTTTGCGTAAGTAATACCTATCTTAAGCGCAAGGTACAATATAAAGTATTAACTAATAAGTAACTACCCAAACAGCAGAAATAACTTGCTGCAAGCTTGCCATTGCAAGCCAGTAATCTTGTAGCAAGCATGAAATTGCAAGCCAATAAACTTGTTACAAGCCTACAGCAAGTTGCCTAGTTTACACATTTCTAACTTGCTGCGGGCTTAATTTTTAAGCCTGCAGAATAAACCAAAATTTAATTTTCTGCTATATTTTCACTATCATTCAAATTTGCATGTTCAACGACTTGTGATGTTAATTACTAAATATTTAATTTCGGCTCTTGTACCAAGATTCAAACCACTGACCCTATGGCTTTGTTAGCAGATATGCTAACCACTGGACTATAGCACATACTTAATAGCTGTATTTGTGCGATTCGGTTGTAAGAGAACGAACTTTGGTATGGAAATGCTAATATTTGTCGATTTTCTACCAACAGTAAAGATATCAGTTTACTTACAGTTATTCGTAATATTGCAATAGTGGTTTTAGCTGGCATTTTTTAAAATGCTTGTTCATTTACAAAGTTAAGTTTAAGTCAAGAAAAATAATTATTGATGGGCTCTTACAAATTATGTCATGAATTAAGATTGCTAAGTAAAATTTCAATGCAATACCAGCTTAATATAGGGGACAGGATGCTTACAGCTTATAACGTGACCAGAACTGCTATGTAAGTGTAATTAAAGTCAAATACAGCTTTGTCGTTCGCTTGGTTCAGGCTTGCAGCATGTCTCGTGAGTAAGCTTGCTATGGCAAGCCGAAATCAAGTGAAATGTAAGCTGGCAAGCAGGCTTGCAGCAAGTCTCGTGAGCAAGCTTGTTATGGCAAGCCAAAATCAAGTGAAATGCAAGCTGGCGTTAGCTTACATTCCAGACAGCAGAAAAAGCTTACTACAAGCTTACTGCAAGCTTATCAAGGCAAACCAGCAACTTTGCAACAAGTGCATCACGACAAGCCTGAAAGCTTGCTGCAAGCCTGCTGCAAGTTGCTAGTTGATACGTTTATAAATTGTTGCAAGCTTACATACAAAATTTCATTTAAGGTTAACTTGTAAGCCATCAAGCTTAACACAAGTTTGCAAGAAATTTAACTGCAATCCTTTTTCTTAAGTACACTTTCAGAAAGCTTGTCATACAAGCCTGCGAGCTAAAATATTCATACGTCAGCACACAAGCTTAATTCAAATGGAAGACATGTAGTAAGCTAACATGTTATGCGGGTATAAAAACAAAGGTGTAATTAACATTTTAGCATGCACAATTTCATGAATTATTCAACTTTCTTGAGTTAAAATGTCAGTAATGACGGTCTTTGGTCCGTGAGCTAGCAAGTTCGAGCAGTAAGTAGCCCTTATTCTCCTGCCATATCTTGTGCCACCGCCACTTGCTTCTAGACTGCTGCAAGTGAGTGGCTCAGTTGTGTCTCTTGAAAGACAAGGACCTCAATTCCATTCCACACTCTGGCAAGGGGGTTGGGGAGGGGAAGCCCGGCAGCGAGCCGATCCAACTTTGCTCATTAATCAACTCCTCGGGTGAAATAAATTCCCCGCCACCATTTTTCATTTCTCCATTCTTCCCTTCTTCCCCCTCTCCATATTCCTAGTCCTTCTCACTTCGCTCTCATAATTTTTTTCTCCTCCATCGCCTGGCCCACTCGGGCCTTTATTTAGTTAGCGCACGCGCAGACGGACTTGCGAGGGCCTCGGTTAATTTTCCAGCCGTCGCTTATTACACGGCGCAAGTCGCGAGGAGAGATTCATTGTTGGCGTGGGGCGCACAACATAATAATTGCGTTTCGTCCGTGAGCTTAGGAAGGCTGGGTTGGGGGAGAGGGTGCAGAGGAAACCCTCAGGGAGTGGGGTGTGGGAAGGCTAGTTCGCAGCTTCTCAACATGGAAACGCGAGCTTTTTCAGCCCGAGGGAAATTGATGGTCTGGGTTTTCCACCAGCTCATACAGCTGCGATCAAAGTTGTCGGGCTTCTTAGTCTGAGCGATTCTGATGTTAGCAGACATCTGCTGCAATAAGATATGACTAGAATATCTACTGCCGCTATCTCTTTCATCATTGTCGTAATGAAACCTTGAACACGCGGCCGAGACTAGCTGATTCACAAACTAGGAGGTAGGTGGTCTACTGTAACTGGGACGAAATTTCGAACGGAATTTACATAAATCAACTCGTTAAGTAACTAAAAAAGTAAGCATGTATTCGTTAAGATGTGAAAACAAAGTAGTTAATAAAACTTTTAACAGTCTAATTTCTGAACCATGTCTCATTCTCAATTTTCAAGCCTGTTTTGACTTATTGAATTATAGGTTAGAAATACTTCAACCTTATTTAATGGATTACAGTCCAGGAGAAATTGCCAGCTGCTATTGCGTACATATTATTTATACGAGCGGGTGTAGCCAATTTTTGGTATTTAAAACTTGATGAGTAAATATTACGATTACACATACGAACTGATTTCATCTGTTTATAAAGTAAAACAATTAAAAATAAAATGTGTCAGTAACATGGCTTTGTTGATAAAGGTAACTGAGTAACTATGTATTTGTTTACTAAGTGATTGTCGAATTGCTGAGTTTTTGATGTGCGGCTGTTCTTACGGTACTTCATGTACTGGTACATAACTGGCGCAAAGTATATCGAACTGAAGAACAAATTAATTTATGGTAATTAAGTGCAATTGTTATCACATTTACATTAGGATGTAAACTTAAATCGACAACTGATTTTTCTCAAGTATTTGCGCAAAATCTGTTTCTGTAACTCGTGTGTGTGTTGGATCTTTGGCAACGGGGTGTATAAATATATTTATTTATTATTTGTTTACCCACGTACAGTTCAGCCAAAAACCGATTTGCAACAAGAACATGAATCACTACAACCCCTTTTACATCAATACTTAAGCATAATAAAAAATTAACACATTAATTAGATAACAAATAAGTAGTACAGTTTACGTTCATATCTAATTACATGACCATGCGTATATTTTAAAACTATTGCAAACGTAACACTTTTTTAAATTTAGTACACAAAGGTTAATAAAATCAACTGTGCTATTACAGCGGACCTGAGTTTGGCTTCTTAGGATAGTGCTTTAGTCAGTTGGTCTTCTGGTCATTCCTCATTTTGGCTCCTAAATACGTAAACGATTTTCTGTACATAGACGTGTCATGAACCGGAATTCTCAAACGGTTTTAGTGACTTTTAAAATGTCCGTGATCAGGTATGAGTTCTTCCAATTTATTATAAAGATATTTTGGTCGTTTAGACTTTTCGATTTTTGCAGTCTGCCTGGCAAACTGTCGCAGTCTTCGATTGTCCATATCCAGCCAACCAGAACTTTGTTTTTATTTGGTTATGTGCTTCCTACTCTCTAAATTGTAAACATATCGCAGACAAGCATTCTGTAACTTCTGTATTTTATCTTTAAGTGACTTTTCTGTTACTATAAACAGACCCGAGCAATAAATGAAAGGGGATAGAACCAACAGACCACAGACTTTAAGTTTTTAATTTATAGGTAAATATATGTTTAAATTTTTGAAGGTACTTGAGCCGAGAGTACACTGTTTGCACCAAGTCTGCTATCTGCTAGGCCCAATTCAGTTACACATCCAGTTTAATGCCTAAGCTCTTGGCTGAGAGAACCTCGGGGATAACCTCATTATTTATTTTGATGTCTGGATGCGCCTGCGGTTTTTTGACGGTGTTTGGTGTTTCAATTTTCATGCAAAAACTTTTGCTCGTGTTAATTAGAAGGTTGTTTTTGCTACACCAACTACTAATTTTACAAGATCTTCATTTATTTTACAAATTGTGGGTAGTAATTCATTTGGTAAACAATACATGTACAGTTGTGTGTCATCTGCATACTGGTGGCTTGTTAAATATATAAGACACAACGGGAGGTCACGTGTACATATAGAGGATAAGAACGGACCTAATATAGATCCCTGTGGTACTTCAGCCCGTATAAACTTAGAATGCGAGCACTTGATTTCCTCACTGGTGTCTACTTCTACAATTTGAGAACTATTATGTAAATAAGATCTGAACCATTCCATTGCGCTTCTGTATAAACCTATGTTACTTAACTTATCTAACAGCCTTCCGTGATTCATAGTATCAAAGGCTTTCGAGAAAACTAACAGTATTAGGAATGTTACATGCGATCTACCCATGGCCGTGTATACGTCGTCTGTTATATCCAGAAGTGTAGTGCTTGTACTGTGATAAGGACGAAAACCTGATTGTTTTACACAACAAAGTCATTCACGTTTACATGATCTGATAATTGCTTGTGAATTACTTTTTCAAGAAATTCGGGGATAACAGGTATAATATTGATTGGTCTAAGATCCTTTAGTTCTGTTGGGTGTTTAACTTTTGCTGTCGGTATTTCTTTTTTTGCTAGTTTCCATGTTTCAGGGAATACCGAGCAGTTAATTGATGTGTTTACTATGTCGGTTATTGCTGGTGCACAGTATGGTGTACAAAGTTCTATCGTATTTATATCAATCCCATCTGTTCCTGACGCTTGTGTACTTACTGAATTCGTTATTTTATGTAAAGTTCTTTGAGGTACGGGTTTGAACGTAAGAAGAGCGAGGATTCGATTATGGTTGATTTGAAATTTGTTTTTGTTTTGGGTTGATTGCTGTGGGACGTGGCTGCAGTGTATGAAATACGTATTGTCTGGTTTCTGTAGGTCTCGTGGTATTGTGTATTGTTCTGTTGTTTTTACTTTGAAGTGGCAGAGATCACGCCAGAGTTTTTTTGAGTTTCATTTATGAACTTCAACTAACATACAAAAATATTCTAACTTATCCCGACGGGTTATATATTTCACGGTGTTACGCAATGTTTTATAGTTATTAAAATCTCCTCTCCAATTGTGTGTTTCTGTATAGTTTTTTCACCCTATCCCTTTCTTTCGTTTTTTATATTATTTCTTATGTGATTGAAGGGTTGCACTTCCTTTTCATTCTTTTAACTTTAAGCGGTGCTTGTATGTGAAATACTCCTAACAATAATTTAGAATTAAGTGATTTTACTTTTTCGTCAATATTTTTGCAGTTGCTCATGCCTTCCCAATGAATAGTTTTTAGCTGCTCGTAAAACAGTTGAACATTTACTTCTTTATAACAACGTCGTAAGCATGTATTTGATTTTTTATTATAATCATATTTTAATGCTATTAACTCACTAAAATTAATATAAAGTTTATAACGTGTAATCGTTCTCACAAATAAATGAAAATGTTCATCCAGTAAAGATAAGTTTAATTTTATGTTTGATCTATTGGGATTTTGGCCAAGGTAAAATAGACAGGTCCTATATCAACAAATAATCTTTCTAACAAATATAATTTCTTATTTTACTTACAGTTATTAATCAAGGTTTATTTCTGCAGTTATTTTTAATTGCTATATTGCAACTAATTGAGGTATGATTTATACAGGCATGCCAAACTTCCGCAAAAACACTACTACTTTATTCACACTGCGTTAAGTTTTGACAAAGTAAACGTTTTATCCAATAAAATTGTCAGCATTGTTTCACCAATAAATATGACCGTGACCACTAACTGTGCGTGTAAAAGAAAATATCTTATTGACTTATAAACTCTTTATAGTTCGTATGGTAGCAATACACTTTTAAGGGTTATATGTGCAGCAAAAGTTAAGAAGTTCAGATTCTATTACGAAATTCTCTGGTACGGAAGTATTTTAAAACAATGCATATCCAACACACATGCATGTAACTTATATTGTTGTCTTGTTACTATATTTTCATTGACATGAGATACGAATAACAGAAAATGTATGAAAACAGTTATTTTATCATTTAATATTTTTACGTATGTTATTAACAAAATTTTGCTGATTATTAAATTTTACACAGTTATAAAAAATTGAATTTTTGTCCTGTATCAAAAATATTGTTGCGTGTTGGCCGGGAAGCAGGCACATTACATCATGCTGGATGGTAAGTCCTGTGAGTCAACCAGTGATGTCATGGATTTTCGCAGTTATGTCGCATCTCCCGAGAGACGTCACTGGGTTTCCCCGATGACACCAGTGCGAATACGTGACTATCAACAGTCACGAGTGAGGTGGTGTTTATTTTTAGACCACACACCACCGTATTTCATCAGCCATTGACGTCATTGAAGGGGCCGTATAAAAGCATCGGAACTGCGCAATTGAGTCAGTCAAGTAGTGAAGAGACAGTGAGAAGTGACAGTCGTGGAGAGTCCAGTATTGCAGAGTCAGTATTGAAGAGTCTGGAAGAGAGTCGGGAAGAGTCAGTCTTGTGCAGTCTTGTGATAGTGAAGATGAAGTGAGACCGAGAGAGGTGTGAGGCAGCGAGCGCCCCTAGGGGCGGTGTTGCCACTGGGGTGGATATGGACGTCGTGAGAAGTGACGGGCCGAGAGGCGACGCTGACGGCGTCGAGGCTGATGTAACATCGGCGGAGCTGACGAGGTGTGACATCACGAGGATGGCAGCACGGCAGCAATGGTCGGTTTCGTGGCTGAGTAGCATCAGCGCCCTGCAGAAGGGACAGACAACATTCAGGTGTTGTGTCGGCGCGACTGAGCTGACGAGATGTTGCGTCTCGAGGATGGCAACACGACAGATGTTGTTGGTGTCGAGGCTGTGTGACGCCAGCGGGTTGAAGGAAGGACGAACAACACTTGTGGCGTTGTGTTGGAGTGCTGCAGAGGCGGTGAGCTGTGGAGAGCAACACTGACGGTGTTGTGTCGAGGAGGGCAGTAACTGGCTACTTGAGGAGACTGTCTACCTGGTGATTCAAGAGCAGGAGTGTTTCGAGAGTTCGCTATTGGTCCTGCTCGGAGGAGGTGCTAAGCTTGTGCAGAGGGGCTGGCGAGGGTATCTTGGTGATGTCAGGAAGACATCTTGATGATGTCAGGTAGACATCTTGGTGATGTCAGGAAGACGTCTTGGTGACGTCGGAGTCTACTGCGAGGCTACAGGCACATACCTTCGTAGCGGTACTATGGGTGAGACAAGAGGGCTTCTGTTGCGGGTCGACAGGTGAAGTAGAGGTGTGCGACGGTAGTCGAACCGAAGAACTCAAGAGTGAAGACAGTGGTGCACTCTGGGTGCAGCACTGTACATGGTGAGCCATCCTCCCTTAGGACTGTTAAGGTTGTACATTGTCTTTATTGGAGAGTAACAGTTGATTGGATATATGACTGGACTTTTATTGTAATTTGTAACTGGACTTTTATTGTAATTTGTAGTCTTTAAATGATTAATGGTAAATACTCTTGTGCTTTAATTGTCAAAGTTAATTAATGTTCTGTGGCACAGTAGTAATTGTGTGCGTAATTAATTGTGTTGTGAGAGTTATAGTTGATCACTGTTTTGTGTATTTCATAGCTTTGTGAGCTATTAAATCCAGTACTTGATTTAACTCTTTTATTTATAATTATAAGACCTCTATCCCAAAAGAACTCATGGGTATTGCCCACATGTAAAGTTTGTGTGTTCCTCAAACTTGTAACAATATGTTATTCTGGTAAGTTTTCTACTGTCAAATGACGATAAGGAAAAATCATCACTGTTATCGATTAGATACCCTAGAGTTGATGTGTTTTGGGGAGACTTTGTGATTAATCTACTTTTACATTACATAATTGAAAAAAAATTGTTTTGTGTTATTGTAAAAACTTAATTTTCCTTTGAAGTGTTACAGAAAGCTGCAGGCAAACAAGAATGAAACTATCGATATGGTAATTCTATATCTTAGATATTTTTCCCAATGAAGAGAAATACGAGATATGACTAAAAGAGAGTTTATGAAAACTATTATGATATCTGAATCATTGAAAAAGAGCTAAAGATACAGTTATAAAAAACTGCGAGTACATGTAACACAGGTGTGTGCTTAGATATTAAGTGTAGTCAATTCAACAATTGGAAGCATTAGAATAAGTCATTCAATGGAACTGTCAGAAGGTTGGGTGGTTCTGTTAATAGCGTCTAATGTGAGACATTTTGTAGGAAATATAATTTCTGCACTGGATTGTAAGCAAATTTTGTACAGTTATGTAGATGGACATCGTGACTCGATGCGTCCTACTACGTACATATGTAGACCGGAATACAAGAATAATTGACAACTTCATTACATGTCCTGTAATGTAACAAATTTACAGTACTACGTGCAATGCCGATGAAGATTGTTCTTTACATAACCGAATGAATGTTGATTGCTGATATCATGCAACCTGCACAAAATTACTCAGTGAAGATTGTAACTCTGTAATATATAAGGAGTAATTCGCCTTTGAAAATAAAATTTTAAAACATTGTCTCCCCACAAACCGAACACTGATCGACGTAAATTGACAAAACTCAGGATATTACTTGATTACAATAAGGCAGACAAACAATCAGCATACGCTAGTCGATACCATCAACCCTTACGAAAATAACAGGAGTGGCCACCCTTAAAGTGCTGATTTTTTTTTTAATTTCAGGATAATCCATAATATAAAGGTGACTTATTTGGTAAAGTGACCATAGTATTAAAAGTGGTCGTCATAGTGACTGTCTAGGATGTATAGTTTTCGTGCAAAACGCATGTGAATACGGGCGTGGTGACACATAGCCTAGTGCGTAGGCAGTACTGCGTAAACGATTGTATTGCTTATACTGCCGCAACGCACAGATGATGATGGACGTTCACTATAAATATCACATGCCGTACCATAAATAGATTCCATAACTGTAACCAATACTTTATTCCTGAGTGAATTTGTTTTTTTTTTTTACTATAAGAGCACGAGTGAAATAAATATATCGTCGGTACAATTCTTGAAGGTAGGCATTAAACAGTTTGTGTAATTCTGGCTTTACTGAAAAAAGTGTAGGGAAGTGGATAAGATTTTCAGGCACTGTCCGATATGGCCGATACCAACACTTATGCTGCCTTGTGAAGGAAAAATAACATTATTGCAGACACAAATATTAAAAAGTTAATACTCAGAACACTTTGTCAAAGAAAATTCTAATTGTCTTATTCCTTATCGTTTAATTTTTTAGGACTAACATTTAAGATAAATATAAATCTACTAACTGTAAACTAGTTAGTGACTCAAACATATGCGGGCGTGTGATGAAGGTTATGGTATACTTTTTGGCATTTTTCATAAACGTCAGACAATTTTGGTTTAAAATTGATATCAATAATAGATGAACTATCAGTCACCAAGTCATTCAAATTTGTAAAGCACTCGCGACTGTGGCATTGCTAGGCGCTTTTTTCTATGCAAGAAAGTTGTGTTGAAAATAATGCAACATGCATAGAGAGAAGAAAAAATTGGGAATTTTAAGCTCTTCTACTTCAAAAGGAGAGGACTGTTTGGATTTATCGGTACCGGTAAAGCCCTGCTGTAAAATTTTAGTCAAATACCAGGTTTCAAAATACTCGTACATTACAATATCTTGTCAGTTCTGCGATTTCACGTCAAGTGATTTGTCGACACCTTTTACTTACCTTCCTTATCCCTTAACCCTAGTGTTGTGTCTGTCTGGTTTATAATGTAGATTTACTAAATGTCAGTTAAAATTCAAGCCTATGAAAAAAGTGCCACATTAGTGTCACAAAAGCAGTGCAGCACTGCGTTATTAAACGCACCAAAACTATTTATTGTATTAAACATTTTTGTTATCTAATATGAATACTCGTTAATCATTAAGTGACATTTAAGACTAAAACTCTGCAGTAAACAGATTTATTTTAATGGTTTATGTGCCTGGTACTGGAAGAGTTAACGGTACATTTTAACAAGCCACACATTTGAACGTAAATCGTAATACATACACGAGAAGACCCACCCATCTCTGTCATTGTTCACTTTGTGCTGCAACAGGTACGCAAATGTTTAGCGTAGTCCTGGCACTTTATTGGGCAGTTAAACGAACATAATAAAATGCTTATACTGTTTCATTTGCACACTTATAATTTTTTATACCACACACAAATTCAGCCAGGAACAATGTGTAGGTTATGGTTATGGGAGCTATTTAAGGTACGGCAGGCACGTAGTGAACGTACGCCATTGTCTGTGCGTTGTGGCAGGATAAGCCAAATACTTGTGTACGCAGTGTTGCCTACGCATTAGGCTATACAACAACTCACAAATATCACGTGCGTTTAGCACGAAAACTGTGCGTCCTAGGCAGTCACTATGAGAGTACCATTTTTCTTACAAACGTCACTTTACCCAATAATTCACTTGCAAATGATGGTTTATTCTGACCTTAAAAAAGTTGTCAGCAATTCAATTGTGTCCGCTACTTTTATTTTCGTAAGGGTTGAATGTATCTACTGACGTTTACTGTGGGTTTGTCGGCCGTATTGTCATGTAGTAATATCCTGAGTTCAGTTAGTTTACGTCGATCACGGTTCGGTTTGCGTGGAGATTACAGTTTTAAAATTTTACTTTCAGAGGTGAATTACTACCTTAATATTACGGTTACGTACAAAGCGTATTTTATATTACTTACTTTATTTTTCTCAAGGAATGAACTGTTGGAGTTTGTCGGTGCTTTTGTTAACATCCTGTCTCTCTCTCTCTCTCTCTCTCTCTCTCTCTGTATATATATATATATATATATATATATATATATATATATATATATATATATATATATTATAGAACGAGATTTATCACTATTTGTAAATCACTTGGTTTAAATTAAGCACATTGTATTGTGCATTATATAAAATCACAAATACACTAACTACTATCTTAAATTTAAATATATGTACTTGTTTCAAACACTTTATTTTCGCGTACACTTACTACTGAAAATTAAAACAAACTTAACTGAATAATTCCAGCTACTTGATAAAATATTATTTTTTAATACTGACAGTAATTTTTTAAATAGATATTTCTCTTTTCCGTTCTTTCAACCACCGAAACTAATATTCTTTACGTAGACTGAAAATACTATTTTCGAAATTTACAAAAATCACAAATGTATCTGTTACTGGTATACGAATAGGCTAGTTAACATAATCAGGTATGAAAATTACCGAAGTGTTTAGTTAATATTTTTCCTGTGCTCAGTGCGTGCGACTTAAGTTAGTTTTACGATATTGTCGAACACATAAGCATTGGTAGAACATTTTTTGGAATGACTGTAAGGTATCCGTCATGTTGTTTTTTCGAGGAATAATCGATTAATATACGTGTAGACAATATTTTATGAAGTACCATTGAAATTCACGTTTATATTCGTGTCTGTCCTATGGCGTCTATATATGTTGTTATTTTTTGACTACCGCTAGTTTTCTGAAGAAAATAAATATTTTTTATAGCTCCAATACTTCTGCTGAAATAAGGACATCAGTCCTGTTTAGATGCCGGTACTATCTGGACAGCCACTTCAATAATCTGTTCTGCAGAAGTAACAACATGATCCGTGAAATTAAAATTATCTACAACTTTTATAAGGCGCAGATTGTTGTAGAAACAATCCGGATAGTATCGACAAGAAACACGAACTGTTGTCTCTGTTTCATCAGAAGTATTGTCATACTGTACTATTTTGTGCATACGCCGTTATAAATATATGTCGTCCTAGAAATCAAAGAATGAGACTAAGAAAAAACAAAACTAAGAAAAAACAAACAAAAAACGAAACGATTAGAAAACAAGCCTAATATGGCCGTAGTCAACACATCCATTAACAAAAAAACAATAAAACAGAACATGAAATATCCCATAAGGAATTAGTCAACAACAAGTAAAGGAAATAAAATAATCATCTAAAAATTTATGCCGAAATACGAAACAAAATAATCTCTAAAACTCAGGACACCACAATTAAGGCAGCACAAACAATACTGGGAGGAAGACAATAGTGGACAAGACAGAATACCGACGTCGTCACAGACAACAAACTGAATGACACAACAATGAAGAAATCTACCGTGTTCTTTTGTGTCTTCATCTTTGTGTCATTCAGTTTGTTGTCTGTGACGACGTCGTTGTTCGGTCTTGTCCACTATTGTCTTCTTCCCAGTATTGTTTGTGCTGCCTTAATTGTGGTGTCCTGAGTTTTAGAGATTATTTTGTTTTGTATTTCGGCATAAATTTTAGATGATTATTTTATTTCCTTTACTTGTTGTTGACTAATTCCTTATGGGATATTTCATGTTCTGTTTTATTGTTTTTTTGTTAATGGATGTGTTGACTACAGCCATATTAGGCTTGTTTTCTAATTTTTTGGTTTTTTGTTTATTTGTTTTTTCTTAGTCTCATTGAGATTTTTTTTTGGACGACATATATCGCAATGTCTTATGTCCACAATAGAACAGTACGTTATTCTGTACCACTTCAAAAAAAAACATTCAAAGACATTAGAAGTATGGTCACTACAAAAATACTTTTCTTTCAGCGGCGTTTTGAGGTATTTGGTGTTTTCGAGGATCTCACAGTCAGGTGCTGTAAGATGCTAAAAATTGTCGTACGAATATGATTCAAGTTTATTTTAGCTCATTTTCAAAAGTTTTGTTTGGTAAATGGATAAATGTGATCAGTGATAGATTTAGAAACGTATTTGGAGGGAGGGAGCCCCCTTGCGTGACATTATGGTTTGTAAAAAATACCATTCATCACAAAAGTATGGCTGTTTACTGTTACAGAACATTAAAAATAACATACATACAAGTAGGACGCATTAAATGTACTTGGATCATCATAGAACAAAACTCCAGTTTCCTTGAAGCGACTGGACATACTTTGGCTACATAATGTTGAACACGATTTTTTTTGGAAGGGTGGGGCCTTTCAACACGCTACCCCCACCCCTTAAAACAGCCTATGAATGTGATCGTGTAATTGTAATTGTCAGAAAATTAAGTTTTCAGCCGACAGGCGGGGCAGACAGTTACGGTTTTATGGCAGGTCCAGAAGGGTGCCAGCCAAGGTATGGAGGGGGAAGAGAAATTTGCCGGCCAGGGGGCGAAGCTTACAGTGTACCCCTACTGAGTACTTCTATTAAATTGTGTTCAATGTTGGCTGTGTAAAAATAGTACAATTTCAAAGCATTTAAATAAACAGTTCTGGAGTAACTGCTACTCAGAGTTACCCTATGGTTCTCGGAGACGCACTGCTATTGGCTGACGAGTTTATAGGCGCATTTTCGGTAGAAGTCTCAATTTTTGTAGTTTTGAAGGACTCGCGAGTTGGTCTCCAAAGGAAGCAGACGTGAGATCGCACGGCCCTCGATCACATGAGTTAATTGAAACAGCGGTATTTATTCACAACCGGAAGTTGTGGGTCCAGCAGCTAACCGCACGACGGAGGCTGTCTGCGATCGTGTAAATTATCCTCGCAACGCCTTCAGAGAAGAAATACACCCACGTAACAAGCTTTTTAATATTTCTGTGTAGGTAGTCACCGAAGCAGTAGGAACCTTGCGGGCGTTACCGGAAGACAATAAGCATAATTATGGTGAATTGATTCCCGTAGTATTTGCTTAACCCTTATTATTCACCGAGTGTTCCCACTACAGGCCAGAGAGGGGGCTTACAATGAATGTGGTAAAAAATTGTTTTACAATGTTCTATGGTGAGTAGATTGGAAATAGGTCAATGTGTCTGGTTCTTTAACCAATGTCCGAAAACACATGGAACCCGAAATATGATTATCGTATTGGCTTTCGTCAAACAGCATTTACAGTGTGCCACAGCATATTAGAGATGTCGCATTAATTTTTGTACGAGTTGTACAGCATCAATTACGTGATACCAGTGGGTACCAATGTGTTCATGCGTTGATGAACCCATTGCCAGAATCGTTCTGTTTATTTGTTAGATCTTCTTAAACGTGTATAATTGGACTGCCACAGAGAGGAATGTCGTAAAAGAATTCATATTTGAACTAATTTCCCTCCATACACGAATACTAGTAAACCATCTGCATCAAAATAAAGTTAAAAATTCCTAAACCATGTAAGTAAATGTTTACGTATGCACAGTACAGACCACTTAACTTTACTACTTAAGCTTGTAAATAGAGAAACTGTACATCATTGTTACTGTGAAAGTCTGGCAACATCTGTTTGCCTTTGGCTGTTCCCTTTAAATATAAAGGAAAGCTTTCATTGCTATATATTTTTTACTATGCCTACGTTCTTGAGATACTTATTCACGGGCGTGGAAAATCTGCAAATAATATTTTACAGTGTATGTGACAGCGGTAGTGAAGCCTAGCACTTTGAGGGAGGTGTGACGTGAGAGCTCGGAGATGCAGTGAGCTGCACTCATACCGAGATGGGGACATAAAATTTGCAGAATGGAAGTACTACAGCGGCGAACACAAACCGCAATGCGGTGATACACTTCTCGAATACTCGTGGTAAATTGCCAGTCGAGCACTGCGTCACTGTGTAATCGCCCCAGTTGTCCTGGATAAACAAAAAATATTGCATACAACAGAGAAAATTATTAAAGTTACGGAAAAGCATACCAAAACAAGTTATGTAGGTACTGTTTGTACTGAGCTGATATGCTGGTAATATTTATTTAATTATTAACAGTGTTTATATTTACAACCTAAGAGATAAAATGTTTACATATAGACAGTAAGTACTGTACACTGCAAAAATGAAAGGTTGCAAAACCAACGTTAGCTGACTTACTTGGTTTGTTTGATTTCCTAGCACTCCGCATAAAACTGAAATTAAGAGGGCGTGGTGGATAAATATTCTTCAATTAAGATCTACACTTTTTGAAAGTTAATATAGAAAACTACAATACAGCGATCCGTGGTAATGATGTTAGGCAACTTTA
The DNA here is from genome assembly GCA_003012365.1 of Medauroidea extradentata. NCBI lineage: Eukaryota > Metazoa > Arthropoda > Insecta > Phasmatodea > Phasmatidae > Medauroidea > Medauroidea extradentata. The sequence goes on from PNEQ01057760.1 coordinate 105,603, forward strand.
TGAGCAAACATTTATCCAGAACGATACGTTTGAAAAGCGCGATCCCTTGCACCGTCATTAAGTGTACGAGAATTCGGCATCAGAGATTGTTCTTCAGGTATACGTTACTCGAGAAAAGTTATTGCTCAGAAAGTTGGCAAAATGTATTGCATAGGATTGCTGTATTTATTTTATATTTTTTTACAGATTGGCTTCGAGAAACCTACAATTCTGCACCGATTCTTTTACCGCTGAATTATATATCATGCACACTTAAGGAAAGAAACTTCGTATAATTTTTTCATTGGAATTTAATAGAATGCATTATATTGGTTGTAATATAAGCGCTATCTAAATAATATTACGTGTCACGTTCCTGTGCCAATGATTATTAGAAGGTAACGACTTCGACAGTACGTTCTGGTTGAATCAACTTTTACGAACCTGCATTCTTTATGGTTGGTTATCAGCTAATCAGTTATTAATAGTTTGTAAATGAATATTATAGTGATAGTATTCCTGGAACCAATGAACGTTCTGACATATTTCAATGCGCGTTCCAAAACTACCATATTTTAGCTTTACAACGAAATCGAAACATCAGTGTGCCTCTTTGAATATACAGGATGTGAGACGATTTCGGGCAGATTTCTAAGTCAGAAAAGACAAGATTAGTTCTAACACTTACAACCTTAAACTCACTTGTCAGACGATTCAAAATAGAGAATAATATGGCACTGGGGCGAAGAAAAGGAACGTTAAAGTGGCTTATTTTGTTACGAAAAGATTGGGAGGAGTCCAGGTATGATGGTCTTAGTTTCTTGATATCTAAGGAATTTCAAGGTATGGTGTTTTTCATAGTAGCTAGAATTACCTTAGAAAAGAAAGTTCGAGGGAGAGAAGGGGGGATTTAAAACAGGCTGAAAATTTTATGGGCAGAAATATGCTTTAAATAAATACAAGAGGAATCTACACTTTGTTCAAGAATCTCAGTAAAATATAAATAAACTTAAATAATTTACCTATTTATTTTTTAATCGGAAAATATATGGAAAACCTACTATTCAGAGAATAAATACAACCCTCACTAGCAAGTGACATATTTTCTGTTTTGTAGTATCTTACAGAATGACATCAATGTTAGCTTTAAAATGCCTGCAACTAATGCGTGTTCAACCTGCCTCAGAAATAAGGCACTCGTTAGTAAAAGTGAGCTGCATTAATTAATGACGTAGGTGAGAGTACACTTGCTGAAGGACGCAGTTTTTGTCTATTCATCGAGACTGGGAGAATATCCTAATATCCTAAAAAATATATTCCGACTGTCAAAATAATTTAATTCTTCCTAAAGTGGCGGACCAATCAGAATACTATTGTGGGCATTTGTACGAATACAACCTAACAGTCTGCTGTGGAATATTAAGGGCTCCATGTAACATGGAAACGTTAACAATAAAAACTAAGTAGGCAAACCAAAGAGCCAAAGTTGCGAATGAGATTGCATCTGCTTCGCACCATCGTCTGACATACATAGAGATGACAAGTGTTGCAACATTTAACTTTTATGTGATGGATTCATTCGACCAAATAAAAACGCGAGTGTTCTGGGCATTCTGGGCAAATTGTTGCCTGAATTGACGAAAGTTAAGCATGCTATGTTTATGTTCCCTTTTGTTGGACATTCGTTTTTACCCCCGATCATGTTTACGGTCGTACAGAGAAAGTACTTGTATTGTGTCGCCATTATATTAGAGGAAGTATGTAGCACACTTATAAGTTTCAAGGGATGGTGCTGCTCTATTCAGTTGGATTTAATGGTGTGGTACAAGGTACGAGACAATTTCATTTTAAGTTCGCTTGTTCCACGAGACTGAATTACAAAACAGTGATTAAATGAATATTCAGGTTGACATACTAGTTAAAGTGGAAATGCACTGCCGTACGGATACGGAAGAATATAGAACAGTTTTGAAGAAGAATAATGCAGAGAGAACCATATCATCCTACAGACCCACAAGGTTAAGTTAAAATCGAAAAAATTTAAGGAATTTGATTCACTTGTGAAAAAGCACTTCTTGACTTTTGGCGTGAAAATGTGGCTCGCAAAATCTTCATCATTGACAAAAATGGTGGCCTTTCTTACATTGCTGAAGATAGTGCGGAGAAAAGTCATACTATGTATGATGAATATAAAGATGATATGCATGACTTGAGGGTATTATATTAAACAAAAGAAACGTTGACTAGGTTTCTGATAATACCTTACAGTAAACTGCATTGCACTCTTAAGTTTTAATTCAATTTTTAAATACATTATTGTTGGAAAACGTTTAAGTCCCCTATTTTTACAGATTTGTCTTATTGTTATTATGTGTTGTCTATTTATTGCCGCAATACGATTCACTAAATAGTCAATATTAAAAATTCCCTTCCTTATAGAACAAAACCACACTTACATTGATTCTGTTACTAGGCAAGGGGCAGCAAATTTGAAATGCAAGGTAATTCGTATTTACATTTTGTCTACCTTGTTATTTAATGACAGTAAATCTGGAACAAAATTATAAACCACATTGTTTGGACGTATCTACATTACTGACTTTAACATTTGGTAATATAAATATCAACAAATTTATCTTGAGTGAGTGGTTTCGTATATACTAAAACGGTGAAAAGATTATTTTTTTAAGTATTGTCATAGAAACACTTAAACATGAACCCCCGTAACTACCAAAATAATTTTAAAAATTAAAACAATTTTGTTCATTATCTTGGCTTTTGGGTGTGATCCGCGTCAGATGGTTGTCTCGCGACGTTTTGGCAGTCCTTGCAGATGTCATCATCAGGTAGTCAATGACTACCTGGTTGTTGGTCATTGACTACCTGGTCGTTGGACATTGACTACCTGGTCGATGGCCATTGACCACCTGGTCGTTGGTAATTGACTACCTGATCGTTGGTCATTGACTACCTGATCGTTCGTCATTGACCACCTGGTCGTTGGTAATTGACTACCTGGCCGTTGGTCATTGACTACCTAGTCGTTGATCATTGACTAACTGGCCGTTGGCCATTGACTACCTGGCCGTTGATCATTGACTACCTGATCGTTGATCATTGACTACCTGGTCGTTGGTCATTGATTACCTGGCCGTTGGTCATTGACTACCTGGTCGTTGATCATTGACTACCTGGTCGTTGGTCATTGGCTACCTGGTCGTTGATCATTGACTACCTGGTCGTTGGTCATTGACTACCTGGTCGTTGATCATTGACTACCTGGTCGTTGGTCATTGACTACCTGGCCGTTGGTCATGGCTACCTGATGATTGCAGATGCAACGGATGCCGAAACGTCGCAAGACATCCGTCCGACGCAGCTCACACCCAGAAGCCAAAATAATACACACTACGGCCGCGAAGGCATGCACTCTTTAATATTTTTTCTGCATTTCCTCTACAATATACATAATAGAAGTCTTAAATATGTTATTTTGTCTACAAATGTGAGTGAATTAGATCACAACATAATTATATGGACACTGGAAACTGAAACGTGTATTTACAGTGAATACAGTACATTATAAGTGCAGCTGTATGCTATTTTAATTACTTGTAAGTTATCCAGGCACTTATTTTTTTAATTATTTTGTAAATACGAGATTTTCTGGGTGATATCCATCTAATCATTATATAAGTTAGTGCCCAAATATATCTCTGAAAACTTACTTTATAGGTGCATTTTATTGTACACAAAAATGTTATTAACAGTTCTCAATAGTGTACGATGAGTAGAGCCAGTGATTTTTGGTGAAAAGAATTCTGTAACATTTTGTTTCAATGCCTTATGTGCACATCTGTTTCTCTGCTTCATGGTCGGTGATTGGAAGTTTTTAACTTTCGGCGTCTCGGGGTCCTACCTGCAAATCACGGACGTGTGGTGTCGCGGTAATATAGTTCTGGTTGGTGCAGTCAAATGAGCCATGCCTCTGCCCTATTATACTCTGCCAATAACCACGAACCAGAGTTGCAGGTGTGCACATAAGACATTGAAACAAGTTGTTGCAGAATTCTTTTCACCAAAAATCACTGGCTTTATCGATGAGGCAAACATACAATTCAGGATATCCATAAGGTGAAGGTTATGTTACACTGTATGTATCTACTTAACGATAAAGCAGTTAACTATATGTTAAAATATAGATATTCTAGAAACAAGGAAACTATTATTAAGTATATTTAAATCGTAGTATATGAGGTAAGGCAAGGACGTCTCGTTGACAGCAAGATCATTAGACATGGTGACACACAACTTTGCACACGGAATTGAACTGGATTAAGAGTCGTTTATGGCCTTTGTTAAGGGACCATCCCAGCACTAGACTGGAGTAATTTGAAGATATTATGTTAAACTGAAATGAAGCCTGCCGGCGCCGAAATGTGAACCTGGATACTCCCGAATGCGAGTCTAGTGTGTCACAGTTGCACTAACTCGTCAGCTCGTCACATATTGGAGTGAACTTATTAGTCACAATTGTAATTTATTATTAAAATTTTCAGTTTTACATGTTATGTACGGCTTAGTTAGATGTTCGTTAATGTTCTATCGTTTGTTAATGAATTTTTTGTATACTAACAAAATAAGTGTTTTGGACATACGCCACTGCAGCAAATAGTGTGTAACAGAAAACCAGAGAATACGCACAAACAAACAGACAAGAAAACATACAAAAGGACATTGTTTGTAGACTGATAAACTAAGGTAAACATATACAATTCCACGAAGAATTCAGTCAGTGATTAACAAGAACGTAAAAGAGAAGGAAAACCCAAGCACCAAAAAATTACCAAGCATAAAGTAATTCAGATTATTTCACGAAAGGAATTCCGTTAGAAAGAATTAAACAACAGGCCAAATTAATTACAACAAACAAACAGACAAAACAAAACGAACGACACAAAAACTTGAAGTAGGCGACACATAACAGAGTGTTTCGTATTTTGGAATACATTTTTTGTAATGGAATTATATTTATGCTGAACGAAAAACTTTCCTCGTATTACGTTCAATTAGTTTCTTTTACTATTAAAGACGTTTACGTAAATCAATTATTTGTGGGCGTGTGGGTAAAAATGTAATTTCTACGAAAACATTTTAACTGTCGCACATCACAGCCGACGCGGTGGGTATGGCATTACTTTGATGGTGTGGGGGAGGGGTGTTTACGAAATTTAAGTTTAAATAGAGTTCTCAGCCACACTTAGCAAATCAAGTTTATAAACTTCCAGTCAGAGATGGAGAAACAACAGTTTTGGCAAGTTCATCGCATTTCCTGAAGATCGCCTCAAAGTGGAGATGTTAAATGCCAGAACGCCGCTTTAATACACACAAACACCCCTCGAGGAGCGGAGCCACGAGAGAACGCCTTCTCTACTAAATCTCCCTCACTTGAGGAACAACAGACTCCCCTCCTGGTGTCTCGTTCCAGCGCAAGAAGTCTTCTCGCGTCGCTAAGAGGCGGCAGGCACGCGGTGCGATTCTTAGGCCGTGGAAACTTCTAAGCGTTTCTTAGCTCGACCGAGGCGAATTTGAGACGGCTGACAGCAAGTTAATCATTTCGCACGGGTTGAGTCGAGAGGGAGGAAGGGGGGGGGGCGTGCAGGAGATGGTCTGAGTGCGGACTTGAGAGGGAAACTTCCCATTAACCCAAGGGAAGGGAAATTTCTTCTCGAGGACGTCATTGTCCCTATCTCGGTGGCACGGATACAAGAAGATTGGCAATAACCGCTGCGTGGTTAATCCCCTTAACGAAGTTCAAGTTGTCAAAAACTATTTTCTCTTGGTTACCGGGCAATTCATGCTTTTGTCATAATTTATCAAGTTTTCGTATGAGTAAAGTGAAACTAATAAGAAACACAACTCTCAAAGATGTAACTAAGTTAATTATAATAGTTAAAATTTCATAAATTATGCTACGCTGATTTAAAAATTGCCTTACATTATAACTTTATCTGCATCTTACAAGGAATATTAAGGAGACAATGGCGTGATAGAATGTTTCGTAGGAATCAGTGAAAGTGTTTGCATGTAGTCATATTTTACGTTTTATGATACGATTCGAATTAAATACCTCGAATAGCAATACTTATTGAAGTCGAACCAATCATTCGATTCCCGTGGAAATTTATAGAGTTTCTGTGAATTTGAGGCTCACTTTAGCCAGTGCACTCCATTTAGACTGTGTTAAACTAATTCAAATGTTAAAACGTTAAAAATATTGTAATTGAAATACTAAACAAATATTCCAGTTTTTTTAAGTGAAATCGCATAAATTTTTTATTTGAAGTCACAGAAGCATGGAAAACAATTACGACACGCAGTAACAGAGTAACTGCTAGGTTTACTTTCCTGAAACAGGGTGCTAATCAACCCTGAGTGTTAAAATAATTTACGTAATCTAGGAACAATAAATTACAATATTGATTTACACGTATTATATACGGTTTATACCAAAAATAAGTCAGGTTGGTAAGAAATATGCGTGTATGCAGTTTAATAAATAATGGACATTTTTTCAGAGATGCCTTTCTATCATAAATATTATTGAAAATAGACGCCGTTTTCAAAATATTACACATGATTAACGAAATATACAAAAGTCAAGTCAGGTTTGTATGCAGTATATGTGTACCAAGATGATTAAAATTCTTAAAAAATATATCCTAAGATATGAACTACTACGGTAAAAATACAAAGATTGCAGTAATTTTGAAAATGTGGAGACAGGATAAACGAATCACAAAAAAGTAAAGTCAGCCTTGTATGCAGTATATGTGTACCAAGTATGATGAAATTAAAAAAAAAAAAAATTATTTCCTAAGTTATGGGATACTATGCTAAAAATATAAAAATGCCTACCATTTTTAAAATATGAAAACAGAATGAACGAATTACACAACAGTCAAGTCTGCTTTTCGTGTAGTGTATGTGATTAGTGAAAATATAAAAAATAATATTTCTTGCAATATGTAATGCTATGTCAAAAATATAAAAATGGCCACCATTTAAAAATATTAACACATGGTGAACGAACTACACAATATTCAACTCAGATTTGTATGGACGATATGTGTTCGAGGTTTGTTGAAGTTCTGAAAAATATTTCTTTAGATATGTAATACTATGCTAAAAATATAAAACTGGTCGCCATTTTGAAAATATGAACATAGGATAAACGAAACACATTATATTCAAGTCTGCTTTATATGTAGTATTATGTGCACCAATTTTGGTGAAATTATGAAAAAATTGTTCCGTAAGATACGTAATATTATTCTAAAAATGTAAAAGTGGCAAACCATTTAAAGAAAAATTAACACAGGATGTACTTACATAATATTAAAATAAACTTTGCATGTAATATATGTGTACCAAGTTTAGTGAAATTCAGAAAAATATTTCCTAAGATATGTGATACTATGATAAAAATTAAAAAAAAAAATGGCCACTGTTTTGAAAATATGCAAATAGGATTAACGAAATACAAAAAGTCAAGTCAGCTTTGTATGTAGTACATGTGTACAGAGTTCGATGAAATTCGGTCGCCTTGTTAAAACGTTTTTAGGGGACACGCACACGGACATGGTGACCTCATAAGCCTACAGTTTCCTTTGGAAAGTAGACTAAAATGATGAATACATTTGGCACTTAAAAAAAAAAAAACACGTAAGAGACCGTGTCGCTTGTGATGCTGATTTTAACCTGCCATTCAGGATTTCAATGATCTAATTTCCAAATATTAAATTGGAAATTAACTCACTACATTAAACAGTAATATTCCCGCTATAACTAATACGATTAAAGAAAACAGGTTTTTAAAATTGCATTAACTTCTGAGTTAGTGTGAAATATCAAAACTAAATGTCTTCAACAAAATATGAAATTATTTCTTATTCGCCTGGCATGTGTTAATCAATGACGAATGAGAGAATATAACTTGCTGTGCTTGTATAGATATTAAAACATGCTCAAATTACAGAAATATTATCTATAGTGAAAATAGATAGCTGAAAAACTGCAGCATTCATTTTGTGACTACGGCAAAATCTTTTATGGTTAGAGTTGAATAATATTTCGTAATTTTATGTGATGAATATTTTTATATTTTTTTCCTGTTAATTTTTAAGATTACATAACCTTAGTTTTGTGCGATCACAAATGTATCGTAAAGTATCGCAGTGTGTAAACTTCAACTGTAAATCATAGATTCGTGTGATAGGGATAGATATTACAATATTATTGAAGAAAGACTTTTGAAATTATGATTTTAGCATGACCGCAATCTTTAACTACGAAATGAAAACATATTTAACTTAACAGAAAATTAATTTAATCTGAAGTCAAGAAAACGTTCAGTTTGATGCAAAAGTAAGATTACGATTGTTTTTATGTTGGCATCATTTACCGATCTCCTTAGCGTTGGATGATAGGCGGCGGTCTGCAGTGAGAGATGTCCTGGATTTGAATCCTGGCTAGGCCATGGCTGTTCCTGAACCCTCACTTCACCATCATCTGCTTCTAAGATCTAACCACTCCAATGTCAGGTGTTTTACAGTGTTTGCACAAATATTCATGGTTTTTAATACATTGGTGTTTTAGGCAATAAAAAGTTATCTAAAAAAATTAAAACAATGATAATAATGTTTTTAAATTTAATAAACTTCTTTATTTTCCCCAATGTTTTACAACACAAGATATCTCGAATAAATATCTTAAGAAGAGTCGTAAAATCCTCTCACCTCCCCGGTCTGCTGCAAGGCACACGCGCCTGCTTACACGGCTGCCCACCTACCAGGGGCGATAACCGAGCCGTTAAAACCCTTGCGTAAACTGCGCAACTTTGCACTCTAAGAGTTCACAGCTGGAGCAAGCAACTTGGTCTGCGGGCAACCGTTCATACAAGGCACTTGCTTCCCCGACCTGCCTGTCAGGAGTCATCGTCTGGCGCTAGCAGAACTTTTTTATTTTTCCTGCAGTCGAAAGTAGCTAGCAGCTACTTTAGCCCGCCGTGTACTCTACATGTCTTATACAATGCGTTATTTTACGGTCTCCTTTATTGCACTAAATATTTAAATTGCCATAATGCGTGTTCCTGAGTGTAAACAGGTTAGATGTGTTAGGTACCCATCTTGATACGAGACGTTGGATTTACAACTGAACTTGGATATAATTGAACTCTCCCGCGAGACAGACTACAGTCACACCATCAAGTTCTTTGTTGGCAGCCATTGATACTACTGTGTTGCAACCATGATGTTTTTTAGTTGCTGACAATGGTTGGCAGATTTTCAATTAGTTGCTCCGTTATAGCAATGACGGTAAGTCTGCCAACCCGTGACTAATATATCTTTTCCTCGTATTTTTTCGGACAACTTTCAGTGTAGTCTGCTAAACAGCATCAGCATAGTGCGTTTATCTACACATAAATATAATCAATTTATAAACAACTGGTTTAAATTGTTTCGACTGAAATAGTGTAAATCCAATGACAATAATAACTTGATGTACATTGCAAAAAATAATACATATATTAATAAGGCACGATCTTGGCAGATATAACGACATAAATCTCGTAAGTGTGAATGTATGTGGTTCATGTGCTGCTCGCCGAACACATATGTGATTTTATTAGCAGAAGATAATTTGAAAAGTCTTGTCTGCCGTTACCAAATTATCACTACAAATCTGAGAAAACTTGTGTTTAGCAACTTTAATGAGTAAATTTATATTATATGTACCACACACCCACACGCAAGTTCAAAAATAAATATGTAACGCAAGTAATTTTCTTCATTCCGACAAACAATCATCTTATAAACGATTTGAATGCGAAGTGAAAAAAACCCTTGATTGTAGTTTGACTTAACTAATTGACTAAGTCCTTGAGTGTCGACGTCGTTCTTTTGTTTGTTTATGTTTATTATTATTCATATTATATTGTTTACATTATCTTTACATTAAAAACTCTTATTCAACAATACTTTAAGGTTGCCATTACAAAACATAATTTTTAAACTGTTCAAGACGACATACCTTTTTTTGTGTGTTTGATTTGCGTAATTCTAAGGGTTTTCTGTGGCGACAACTATCAGTAGTAGTGAACACAAACGTAATAATGGTTCTATTGAAGCAATCTTTAGACGACTCGTAGTAAATTTTATTACAGCTCAATCAGGAAATATTTACAAATATATAACTACGTGCTTTACAGTGGAAAATTAAGTCCACAGCTTCGCGGAATTTTTTAACTATAGTGTACTTAATATTTACATACAGATACTAAGCGATACGGTATATTAACACATTTTTAAAAGTGTTATTTCTTTAGTACCTACATTTATCTTATTCAGAATGATTCAGAACAGACTGTATAAATTCCGCGTAGTAATAGATTATGAAAATTAAATAAAAAATATTTTTTCTAATTTTAATTGAAAAATGCCCCCAATAAAAAAATTTAAACATGGCACTTATAACTATACGTGTACAGAGTTTGACGAAATTCTTATAAATGATTCCTCAGATATAATGTGCGATAAACAAAGTATTAAAACTAATTGTCTTGAAATTTGAACACGGCATGAACGAATCACCAAATATAATAGGAAAGCTTACAAAGCATTGTATGTGTGGCAGTGTGATAAAATTCTATCTATGGGTTCAAAAAAATTTAAGTAGCACTGACACATATACACATACGCTCTCAGAGAGAATGAAAGAGAGAAAGAAAAATAAAGGAAAATTATCTCTATGCAAGTTATTCCTTCTGATTCGCACCATGCACAGAAAACTATTTCGAACAGATAGTCCAGTCTGCTTAGTAAAGCTCTAACCCTGACTGGCAGATAACACTCCGCCCAAACCTGTGGGTCAATTAAATTGTGAACGTCTTCACTTGTGACGTAGGAATTTCTGGAACTATGGAAAACAAATGGAATATCACAGTGTTTTTAATAAAATAGTTTTCAAAGAAGTATTACAGTTTTGTTTAGTACCCTAAATAAAATCAGAGTAGGCCGATGCTAGCCAGGCATTTTGCAAAGGAGTTCCTTTTATGATGTAGATGATTACTAAGAAAGGATTTTACATTTTTCGTAGGGAATGGAAATTTTTACGGAGGTTTGACAGTTTTGAATACGTGGAAATTAGTATTTAGACTACTGAAGAAATTCAGAAGTAAGGACTTAATAAAATATTACGATTTGTCTGATTTAAGGGTTGATTTATCAAATGTGAAATGTCACAGATCGAACTGAAGACAAAAGTAAGAAACAAGCATGGAATCTGACGGGAAAAAAATTAGATTCAGAGATGTTTATGTTGGACCATATCATGTACTTAAAAAAACTCTAAAGTTTATTTTAAAGAGCTCAATTCGAAATAAAATCGGATTTCTTTCTGATGTTTTGCAGATGGAAAACACTACCGAGAACACATGGAGAGTGTTCAAAGAAATGTTCAAATCGTAGTCAAGAATATAAAGAAATTACATTGAAAAACATGTCTTAGAAGAGAGCACAGACGGCACACTTATGATGACAGTCGGCGAAGAGCTCTTTGCAAATTTATGGTTGGCAGTCTGGTAAATCAATACTGGGCGATGCGCTACTTTATTGAAGTCTTGTCAACTCGTGTTTTCAGACGTACGACAGTTGAATACGAACACGTAGACTGGAGCAGCATGGGAATAGGTGAATGAGGTACGAGTGAATAGCATGTCCTGTACTAGAAATATAAATAAACTGACAGGTGGATATTGACCAGGTATTGGCGACAGTTGGTTGAATTCCGCCGCAGCACAGCATCGTGTTTTTAGAACCACATCCCGCTTCCGAGAATGTAATATGAGTGAGGTGTTGTTACATTCCGTAGCTCCCCCGTACTAAGCAATTAATCTACTTCCCTCTTAACATATTTAGTTTGGTGAAAGCCGGAGACAGGAATGAAATATACATAATTCTTTAACATATTTACGTTTACATAACGTCTAACGGTCCTATATTAAAAATACTGCTATCAAATGCAGTTGTTACATAAAAGAGGAATATTAGTTTACTGATATCATTTCAAGTAATAGTAGCATAAACCAACATTTCTGTTAGATTTTACTGTTGACACAGATCATTTTATGTCGTATAAAATGTTTAAAAAAGTAAATGTAGAACAGTTATTTATTAAAGGAGTTTTCAGCGTATCCGCACCAATTTTTACTTTGAATGATATAGTAAGTGCAGTTATATATTTATCCTACAGTTATCGTATAAAACATGATAATTTATTTCTCGTTCGGATAGAGGAGTTTCGATACAATTTTTATTTGTATTTGCAACACCAGCAATGTTAATTGTTCGTAGTTTGATTCTTTCTAGCTTCTTTTGTTACATTTGTGAATGTTTTCATTGCCTGCATTATTAAATTTTAACGCAAACCTAAGAAATGGGAAACAGTTAAGTAGTAATTGCTTTTATTGCATCGAAAGTGTAATCAGGACACATGTAACATGCAAACGTTAGAGAGATACACTCTATAATAGTATCAAACAATAACAACCTACTTTTTTAAATCCCCATATTGAACAAAAAGAGCAGATATAATTCAATTTTTGATTATTTTATTCATATTTTGCAACAGGAAAAAGTATAGTTTTGAATGTAAACAGTCTGTTGCAGTAAATATAATAACTGTATGGCCTGTTTTACTCGGAATAAAGAACGCCTATATTTATGTGATACTGTTACTTCAGGCGAAATAATTATACTTACTTGTCAATACATTTTATATTTGATATAAATTTAAATATAATATTTGGTTTCGTATTTCATAATTGACAATACAAAAAGAAGAAACTGAAAGGAGCGATTTAAAATAATAATTAAATAAGTGTGACTATAATTTTTAAAATTAGATATATATAAGGAATTGAATGTGTAAATATATGCGGAACACTTTGTCACAAAATAATACCTTGTAGGATATAAAAATTAGAATTCTATAAAATATATATTAGCAGTATAGTTAAGTAATACATTGCCTGGGAGTCGACGGGAGGAGACTCAGCCCACCGCTACCTTGGATAACGTCTCGGCCGCCGTCTGGGATTTCACCTTGCCATCTAACACGAAATTTTCTAACCATATATGTAATGATGATGTAAGCAATTACGTAGGGGTCTAACAAAATATTCTGAATTCTCAATTATGAAGATGTTTGCAGGTTGATGATTTTTCTAAACTGTATTAGGTATTCTGTTACATGTTACCAGGCAGTGAAATAACTTAATATGTTGAGATGCGATATATAATCCGTCTGTGTGGATAAATTATATGAATATTCACTACGAAGAAAATGGAACCAAGCTTCTCGACAATGTCGCTACAGAAAGATGGTCTCCACCTTTGGTGTAATTCACAACGACATGAGAGGATTGATTGCAAGAAGACGCCATTATGCACGATGATGTCTTGCGCCAAATGTAGCACACAGTTTCCAGTAGCTGATAACTAGATAACACATGGCAGGACCAGCAAGAGTTAAGCCCCTCTGTCTTCTGAAGTGTTCTTGCCTCACTGCACTACTACATCCCACGCTATAGCTAGTTAGGAATGTTTGCAAGACTTGAGACAGCTATAAATGTATTAACCTGACTCGCAATTGTGTACTACGACGTTCACAGAAGACAAAGAGATCTAAGGACTGTGCATGTGATACACAGCATGTAACCGCGTCAGTTCGTACCGTGAGAACGAATTCGATAATAATATTTTAAAGACTGATGATGAATATCAGACTTGAAAAATTAGGTAACATGGTTATATGTATTTCACGGAAGGATTAGATGGTGATGACAGGTTTTCGACAAGAAAAAAAGAATCTTGGTGTACTTACTGAGGACGCAGATTGTTCTGACAAAGATATCGACGAACACTATCCCAATACATTAATAAACCTCTCCAGTGAAGAGGCAACGATGGTAGAAAGGAAGACGAAGGAACGCCAACAACACGGATTCCTAAGAATTTAATGAACTCATTAACAGATTCAGGCTATTAATCTTTATACGAGATGATGAATATTGTTCCCACATTCATGACATTCATTGGTTTATCCCAGAACAGAATGAAACAAGCTAACATGCATTGACATAAATAATTCTAAAATGAATTTTTGAATGAATCCTAATGAGTGACCAGATGGATTCTGAAATGACTGCTATATAGATCCTAACCTGAATCCTGAAATTAATGCTGAAATGAATCCTGATGTGTATCCTGAAATGTGTCCTGAATTTGGTGAATGCATATTCACGAAGCAGCGACGAAGATTTTTTAATAAATCCCAAAGAATCACGAGAAAGTTACTGATATTCGCGGAAAAAAAGTCATGAAAATTCATGAAAATGTCATAAAATAGTAATGATTACATTGCGAAGAGGCATAAACAAGTAGCGGAGAATTTGCGAAGAGCCACATTACTTGCATGTACAAACTTGAAACAAGGGAGGAGGGCCGGCAATGACAGTTAAGGTTGTGAAGGTTGAGTTGTTGATGAAGAAAGAAGGATGGGAAATAAGTAATCAGTCTAAGGTCATGTGCTAATGATGGGAGGTTCATGGATGGGCGTATAGTTGGATAGGTTCTGACAGGAATACCAACGTAATGTTAGAGTGAAGGTAGATGGGGAAGGAAAGTAAATACGTTATTAGTTTACCTTATAATTATTGGTAGGAGTATGTGAGGAGCTCTGTCAGGTTCTGAGAAGAATGTGATGTTTAGGAGAGTGGTGAGGGGTAGAACGCGGTAGGTCATGTAAAACTGTATGGCTAAACAATTCCTGGAAATTTCTTTGTTGACAACAGTAGGGGTCGGATGCTGTCCGCTAATGTTTTTAAGTGGACGAGTGCTGACAATTCTTGCATGCAATTGCACATACATAAAAAATATTTAAAGTTTTCAATACTTTAATTGATCAGAAATCTGCCAGTTTAGCAAAGAGTGTGTCGCCTAGGGTCAACAAGGAAATATCATGTCTCTATTGTAATAAAACGGTACTTTAGGAAAATTGACGTTGTAAGAAATTTACCGATTGATATCTTCTGAAATCTATCGGGGTATAGCTTAGACAGGCCGAAAACAAATTACGTTATTTACATTTAAATTAAATATTAGGTTACTCGAATTTTTAACTTTAATAATATTGATTGATTTCACAATGCTAGGTGTACGATGGGGATATTATTCATAATCATTATTAGTATTAAAAAGTAAATTTAAATATTAAAATAAAACATATCAAAACGTATTTTCACTAAGAAATATCGATTTATTTATAAACTGAATGTCAGTATCCGCCCCCCCCCCCCTCAAATTCGATTCATAACACACCGAGAAATCTAGCTGTTTTGTGGAAGCACTTTGATTCCTGTTGTTTTGAGACTTAATATTTTTTTTGGAGTTTTAAAATTGTCGGAACTTATTGGAAGACTATCGAAATATTTTGGAAATATTTCTCCATCAACGTGGTAGTGGGAGGAGTCTCATACCCTTGGCTCCCCGGGCAAAACCTACTAAACTGTACTACTTTATTTATCACTATAACAACAAACGACATTAATTGATTACGCAGGCACAGTTGCAAAACTATTTTAACTGCCTTAACTATGCCGTAGAATTAAACTATACGCCTCACATTCAAGCTATTCTATTTGTTTACGTTATTCAAAATAAGAAAAGGTAACTCAATGACGTAAGATAAGTATGAGCTTAGTACTACACAATATATCTCAGACTAAATATTTTGACAGAGACATATATTAGTCTTAGTTAAACGCAAACTGTTAAGTACCTCGCCCACAACGCACATAAAGTGCTTTCCAGCTTGAACTTAAGTACGTTTTATTACGACTGTTCCACACATGCTCACTGTGTCAATATACTATAGTAAAATGCACCCCAAACGATGACTGAAGGGTCTTATCAAAATTTCACGTAGATTAGAAAAATTATTTCGGAGCCGAATGGCTAAAATCAGTTTTTTTTTTTTCAATGTGTTATATCTAAAAAACAATACACAGTATTCATGTAGTTCACACACACACACACACACACACACACACATATATATATATATATATATATATATATATATATATATATATATATATATATATATATATATATGTATGTATATATATACATGCATATATATATAATATTACTTGCACAAATAGATAAAAATATGCAACTGCCGTATTCGGTACTTTGTACTTTGGTATTTAATATTTGCTTACTTATTCGTTGTTAAACATAATATGTTGATGTGTGTGTGTATTTTTGACTACATGATAAAACAGTTAAAACCGACTATTCATTGTTTAAATATACTTCAAATATTTAAGTGCATCACCTCTAACGCAAGACACTGAAACGGCGTGCAGAGGTATCGTAGATCACTCGCCTGACATTTTCAGTAGTGACTCTATATTTTTATTCAAAGTTCACTTCATACTTGTACGAATAACACGAATGTTTAACTATCCTGAGTCTACTTCAGTATTTCGTTTGCGTGTAAATAGCGTAACGTGAAATTTATATGGTTAAGTTAATTACATACGCTGTAATGTGCACTCGTGTTTTAAGCACATGCAGACTCCAAGACGCTATATTTTGAAAATCGTCATCGTTAGGTTACATTTAACGGAGTGAAGGTAGTGTTTTAATTGATCATGTTCAGGGATCAGGTATCAAAGTAACAATCTATATATAATTAAAAATACATATTATATATGTACGTAACGTAAAATATGGACTTACGAGCACTGCTGCATGGAAAACAGTAAACTTGTTAAACTGCACATGATGCTCTGTAGTCTGGCCACTTTGCGTAGCTGCTTGAAGTTTCATGTTCTGAGAAAAAACTGTACCTGCAACTGATTTCATGAGACATTTGTGAGAAATAGAAGCTGACTCGCACCTATAGAACGCCAGCTACAGAGTATGCGTGTATTACGCCGTGTAAAATTTGAAGTAACGTGAAAACCTTTATTTTTGACATTAGGTATATTTTTTTACTGGCTTGGCCGAATTAAAGTTGCCGTGAGTTCAGTAACGCTTCGTAACAAAAGTTTTCTGTGTTACGAAAAATTATTTTATACTTATTTTGCAATGTGAACAGAAAAAGCATTGACAAATTGTTTTCATTCAGCTCAAGGAATTACTATTATCTAGTACTACAATTATCTTAAATCAATTATAATTGTTAATACCTCCCCTTTGAAGTCGCCTTAAGAAAAATTTGTTTTAATAATAATAATAATAATTCAAACATATTTTATAAAACTTAAAAATTATTGATAAATGAATTATGCACTATATCACAACATAAAATGTAACATACATTGCATGCACCTATTTCCTTAAGTCAGTAGGTTTTAACGCAACTTAAAAACACCTTTAAAAGTAAAAATAATCAATAAGCGATTGTGTTGTCATAGTACGGCGATAAAACCACAATAGCTACTTAAAATGTTATTCTGTGTTATAGTAAAATCTACATAAATAATGATTGTCTTTATATTTAAGCATCTATTCTCTCATGTAATTAACTTTACACGTGTTATCTATGTTACGACCGTTGTAAAGGATTCTCCTATTTCCAGAGAATCGTATGGGAAGAGAGTCACCTCCTTAAACCACAATTCATCGTGGCCTTACCTAGCTCTAAATACTTCATTACATTTTCGTTTATCTCTCGTAATTCCTACTTTAATACTTTTTAAAGTTTATTATCACAACAACATTAACCTAAATAAATTATGTAGTTAATAAATACATTTACTTTTTATTGTTATAAAACTGTGGACCATTTAACGCTAAATTTAATATCTTTTACAATTTTTTTAACACGCGATTACAATTAGTCATGCCATATCACTGAAATATATTTTATTATACAAAAAATTGGTTTGTCCCTTTTAAATGCTACTAACGGTTAAGAAGGAACAGTTTCCTGTTCCAAGGTCACGAGCAATTAAAACAGTTGACTCGACACTAAAAAACTTACTCTTAATGAAAGAACACCTTGCAGATTGTTTCGACAGTAAATCTGTCAGCATATTTTAACTCCACAGTAAGGAAGGAAGGATTTACTCACACAGAGTATGTTGAGGAGCAATTTAAAACTGAAGCTCAGTAAATATAAACTCACATATTTAAATAATTATTCTTCTTAACTATTTAATATTTGTTATTTTGTAATTAAAAAAGTATATGGTTATAGTATTTAAAGTTGTCACACTTAGAATTTCGTAATTTTAAAAAAGTGTGTACATCAGGAATTTTGTAACTGCACGGCTTCAATTTTAAAAAAATACTGCAAAATGTTACAGTTTCAACGGCATAATAAATAAGTATAAGATACTAAAAATTTACTAACAAAATTGATAACATACGCCAGACACCACAAAATATTAGTGTGGCTAAAATTTTAGAAATATAACAACCTTTCGTACTGTTGAAAACTCTTTCTTTTGAATATTTCCTGCATTCAAATGTCGGTGCTCTAAGTAGTTGTATTGAATTACGTATTCGGTCCAATTATGTATACAAAATAATATTAAAATATGTGACTTAATATGCATGAGATAACAAGCAAAGCGTGGCTTATTAATTTTTTTATTTCTTATTACGACCTCTACAACTCTGTTACAACAGTAACTGCCAGACCGAAGTTTATAAAAATTTTCTGACATAGCAAGTTAAGTAAGGACAGGAAATTTTGTGACTTTATTACACAAGACCTGAGTTACAAAGAAACCGAATACCTTCAAAGGAACGAAACCAGCCAAGAAATGCAACGTTGGAAAACGTAAAACGAATATTTTTTTTAATATAATGAGTTCATTTTAGTAAGCATCAATTTATGTTCTTTAACCTAATCAGTACCTTCTATAATGATTAAATTGATAGTTATTTGTTTACTTGCAGAACTTATGTCACAACACTTATCAGTGCTTACAAGTAGCCTACATATATATATATATATAACAGATATTTATGTATGTAAATGTATATATAGAAATTTTATTCATAATTCTTACTGCAAATCTACAAAATTTAATTTCACTAGATAAGTTAATTTAAAATTTCAGAATTCCTACGTAATATTTCTGAATATCTCAAAAGTACATATTAATTCGTTACTCATATAAATGATATAGTTTTTAGAACTAATTTGACACAACTTTTTCAGTATAATTATTTAAAATTTCCACTGTTCAATTATTTGCAATGACAGTTATAAAAAGTGTTCCAAATAGCGAGACATAAATTTTGGTGGAATTTGTACTAAAGAATTAAATTCGCAATATTTTTTTTCCCTACTTGACCACGATTAAGCTTCCAAGTACTGCATCTGGACTTTTTTTCTTATATACTGTAAAATTAATAATTACTTGGTTTTACAGTTCTTGAGTTGCCTTTACTTATTTGGCAATTATAAAAGATGATAATATAATGACTTCAATTAAAATTAGTTTCCTATTCCGGGTGCTTGGTGTCATTGGTCAATGGACACTGGCGATATAGAGCACTCTCCTAGAACACACTGCTGGTTCGAGGTTGTTTCTTCCTTTGTCTGTGGCACAGCCGCTGTTCATTTGTTCACGGCGTCAACGAGCTTCCTCTTCGTCGCCACACTGCTCTCCGCCATCGTCAGGACCTAACAGTTGATGGAATATCGATACTGGAAACAATCCCAGGGCCTCCGCGCCTCCAGGCCCCCGCGAAGAGCGTTTGTTCGCGCCGTTCGATAAATATTTCCCGGCTGCTGTTTTCCCTCCTCTATGTTTCTTTGTGCGGTGTTTGGCTGGAGGGAAACAATAAATCCCCCGCCCTGCACGGAAGCCTGGGTCGAGCAGAGGGCGGGCAGAAATACTTGCCGGGGGAACCGGCTCCATCTACTTTCATTACACAAAAAAAAAAAGAGTTTGCACCCTTTTGTGTTTGATTGGCTGTTGCTGCAAAATATATTACATTCAGATGTCGGATTTTCTTTCCGTGTCCCGTCAGAATGTGTCTGATGTGACAAAACAGGGAGAACTAATAAATGATGTTTGTATGAGAGTCTCAGATGTAATAAATGAAGCGCGTGGGACGTTTATTGGTAAAATTTTGTCCTAGGTATACATTTTATGGACCTGATTCTATTACTGCATTAGTTTCATTTTCATTTTATTTTCATCAATCGTAATTGTAACAATATTAAAAGTGTTCTTTTTATGCAATTAGTGCATATAGCTTTGTTTTATCCATGAAAATATTGTAACATTATTTTTGTTACATTACCTTTCCTTAAAAATATTATTGAAGGCCTAGCAAAATGACTTAGAGCAATAAAATAAAGATATTTAGACTTCACTGGGTAAATGTATGTGTACCATAATTCTGTTAAAATAGCGATAGTAATGCAGTTACATTTTTCATATAATTTCAATTATTCGTCTCTCAATATGCATAGACGAAACAACCAGCTAAGTGCGTTCTTACTGAACGTATATTGTTGTGAGAAAATGTATATAGTATCGGTTACATATCTATATAATTGTATCTCTTTAATTGAACTATTATACGTTGCCTACAAGAATAATTTGCCATAATGCAATGGTGCTTAATATATATACCCGTTACTGGTCAACCTGTATATATGTTTGTATGAGGCTATTGGTATCAAAAAGAGCAGTCTTCATTTATTGCCGAAGTTGAGGCCGCCTCCAAAATTAAATTTGAAATATCTAATAAACAATTAATAATATATATGATTTCTTTGGATACTCACATGCATATAATTTTTGTTGGTGGCCGAATGGTTAGACCATTCGCTTCCCACCAAGGCGATCCGGGTTCGATTCCCTGTGGGGTCCGTCTCCGGATTATCGCATGTGGAGAATCGTGCCGGACGATGTTGTTGTCCGGCTCTTTTCTTGGGGATCTCTCATATACCCCGCTATTTCATTCTGACGCTGCTTCATATTCACCTCATGTCCCCCCTCACCCGCGCTAAAGACCTCGTCGTTGAGCGCTGACCAAAAATATCTCACTCACTCATGTTTGTTCAATATGGAAGACAAAATTCATCCCGAGAGTGTTGATAGAAATCCATTTGATAAAAATTATTTCTACTGAATATTTTAGCATAGCGGATATAGTTCCTTTTGATACCGATATCCTCATATAATATATATATTGCAGCTGTAACACATTTACAATAATAATGTAAAACAAAATTGATACAAAAATAAAAGTTCAATAAATACAAGCACATTCAAGAGGCGTGTCATATTATTTAAAGCACTCAGTTCTGCAATCAAAATTAAGGAAAATCTAATATTTATGCAATTTTGAAAAATTGTGGCTATGTCGTGACTACAGAATATTCGCTGTAAATTGTAAGGTTCTTGAAGGGGTAAGTATTTTCCGCGCCTCAGTTCTGAGTGTCTGAAGGATATGTGTTTTCCGTCTGTAGGATACAAATAATACGAGTTCTATAGCATTTCGCCGCGTGTATTAACCATAGTGACATACGTGTTTATGCTGTATTACTATAGCATACATGATGTTTAGGACGAAACATGGATATACGCCAGGTACTCAGAAATTAGACGTAGGAAATAATTTAAATTGTAACAATTGGATTGCATGAATGTCAGTCAGGAACAATTAATATTCCGAAAAAAATGTTTAAAAGGTTTTTAAATGGCAATAGATAATTAAAAGAAATATTCAGAACGTATGCCAGCACGTGTCATCCAGAAAAAAACAACAGAACGTTAAAAAAAAAAAAACAGATTCTACTACCCATGTTTGTTTGTTGCCGACACACACACAATAGTCTAAATGAAACTTCAAAGCTGGTATATGGTAATATTTCGAAATAAATATTTATTTTATATCAAATTCTTTAGTATGGATAACCGAAATGAAATAAATATATCAAAGAAACCCGAATACTCCACATTTAACCAACGCATAAACTACCACTGTAGCAAAGACAAGAAGACCAATCAACAAGAACATAAATAATTAAGTCTTCTCATACCTTCTTTATGTATTAGAAAAGTATCATTAATAATATATGCTACCATAAATTATAAGGTACCTTGACCAAATAAGGCAATGTACGCCAATACGGCCATAAGATTGTTATAAAAAACCGACAGCGCTGAGTGGGAAGTAGTGGCGTGTCCTTGTACGCAGCTGCCATCTAGGGGGAAAACAAAACAACATAGGCCACCACTTCGTTTAGCAGCCGCGAGGTGCGCGCTAGTTAGTTCATGGTACGACGGGGAATGGCTTATGTAATATTTTGGTGAGTGAATATCGCTTCAATCGATGTCAATAGTAAAGAAAACTAACAAATTGTGTGTGTGTATATATATATATATATATATATATATATATATATATATATATATATATATATATATATATATAATTACAGTTCTGGCTGTCTACTTTCATATGCAATATTAATTGTAAACTATTTTTGAAGTCATTAGGATATAAAAGTGAAAAGTCACCACATTGCAAGTGTTCCCATTAAGGCCAAGGTGAAAATGGAAGGGTGTAAACTAACAAGGCCACTTGGCCTAAGTTTACCTTCTCTAAAAAACCGTAATTATAGTGGAGCATGTAGAGAAATATTTCTTTATAAATTAGAAATGTACGGTAGCAAAATGGTTGGCTAATTTACTTGACAAGTGTAATGTAATGTTACCGAACATTGCAACGGAAACATATTTTCTATTACATTAAAGTAAAAGTCCCCCAAATCCCGGACGAGGCATTTGCTCTTTTTCATTCACTGAACTGCCACAGGAAGGTATAACACATGCAGGAAATGCAAATGACTCAAATCATTCTAAAGAACCAACAGGGAACAGGAAACGTCGTCTTATAAATCGACCAACACAAGTAAGTGACACAACCGAAAGTGATACAGATGACTCATCCAGTGGATAGGACAACGTGTCATTTACTGAACTTTTGTCAATACCGCAACTGAAGAAGGTACCCACGAACAGAAAAAAAATATTTGAACTACAGGGGCCAGAGAGTAAGTCTTTCATTATTCAAAGACAATGAAACACCGGAAAACATACCCACAAGGAGGAAGAAACAACCAATGTCAAGGGCATAGGAGATCATAATGATATGCCACCAAGAGACACGCAATTTGGCAATACAGACATCTCACCACCAGGTTCCCAAGAAACGAGTTATGTAGAACGATTGTGCTGCTCTAGCACAAGTGGCATGAACACAAGGAAGGGCAGTTTGTATTGTCCCATCTGTGAAATTGATGAAGTAGTCGACATGACCTTGTGTAACACATGCGTTGGGTATTTTCATGACAAATGTGTTGGCATTTCAAAGCGAGGCAAGATAGGTATTTGGGTATGCTCTAGGTGCTTGGAATCTGACAAAGTGTGCTGACTTATGATTAACGTTTTATTTTTACAATGCTTCACATATGTTGCTGAACATTTATTAACGTGCAGGCATTTTCAGTGCATTATGTAAGACTTTACCTCTCGGCCAGATATTTATCCAAGGCATTAGGGTTTTTTTTTTTTTTTTGTGATCAAGGCTGACTAACAACAACTGAAATGCTCTTTATGTCCGATTCGAAATGTTTGCAAAAAACAAGTCCACGTATTTTTTTAGCTAGTGTTAACACATAAAGTTATTATAATCTACGCACATTTGTAGTGGCTGGCCTTATTTGGAACATATGTTACTAATAAGGCCAAATGTTATCTTTTCTACTAACAATTTTTAAGTAAACATTAATTTAGAAATCTTTATCTTATAGTATGTATTAATGATTACAAGACAACATAATATACTTCTGATTTTTTTCACATGTTCATTAGCAGATTTAAGGAAATGACAAACAGTCAAACGTTAGCATGGCCTTATTTGGTCCAGGTACCTTATAAATTGATTCCATGCTGGAAACAGAGGGCAGACACAAAATGTAAATAGACTGACGCCTTAAGCAGCTCATGAAGGGCGAACATAACACATGAAAAAGCATATCAGTTGCCGAAGGAATTACTGTAAAATAAGAACAATATAGCCGAGTGAATAACTAATTTGTTATTAAATATAATATTGAACATTCATAAACAAAATTAAACTTACAAATAGAAAAAGAATACAAGTATAAAGTGCGTAGAACAAAATTGCAAATTTAAAATAATAAACAGAGCCTAGCTAACCCATTTAATAATATAATCCCTGGAATGCAAACCTGAAAGTTTAATTAAATTAATATGGAATATGTCAGGTAGATAACAGAATAATAAATCATTGTTCATCAGAAGTCTTTAATCAAAATTAAATAGTTCATAAAATTCGTCATTGCCAATTGCAATGCTATGTGACGAAGTGTTGTGAGATTACGAATCGTGACAGCATAATTTAAGTATACATATTTGTGTCCAAGTTAGCTGAAAGTAGCGCAGAGCAGACATCCCGGGTAAGTTTGTGTAGAAACAATAACAGACAGCGACAGTGGAAGAACGTAGGTTTTCCAGGAAACAACCTCCATTGGCTGGTGAGCCACTGGTAGAAATGAGTTCCGGCAGAAGTAATACTGAACTAATAGTTAATGAAAGTTGAGCTCTGAGATGTAAACGTAGACATAAACGTTAACTAAGAATTTAGAACCTTGTAATTGTGGAACCATCCACTGAAATAAAATAAAAGAAGGTAGAGAATTAGTTAACGGACGAAGCAAACAAAACACTGGACAAAACACACGGACGCAGTAGGGAGACACCTCGGAGGGTTGACCAGTTGACTTACATCTGGAAGTACATAGAAGCGTTCAAGTAAATAAAATGAATGCACTTAAACAAATTACTACACACTACATGAGGTAAGAAATATGAAAGTTACATGCGACTTATGTCCCGCAGACAAAGACCTCCCTGGCCGAATGGTCAGACCATTCGCCTCCCACCAAGGTGATCCGGGTTTGATTCCCGGCGTGGTTGGTCCCCGGATTTTCACGTGTGGTAATCGTGCCGGACGATGCCGTTGGTCGGCGGGTTTTCTCAGGGATCTCCCGTTTCACCCGCCCTTTCATTCCGGCGCTTCTCCATACTCACCTCATGTCACCCCTCCCTGGCGCTAACGACCTCGATGTTAAGCGCTGACCAACAATCTCTCACTCACTAACAAAGACCTCCAGAAACACAGGTGCAACACGGAGATACGTCATGACTCTTCAAGTAGAGGCGATAGAGTATCGAAAATAGCAGGTGGGACAATACCTGGTAATGCTAAGATAGTTCAGAGCGCGGCCGCTAGATCGCACGGGGATGCTCATAACGGCCAACGAGGGAGCAGAAACGAGCTTTACACTGCGTGAAGCGAAAGGAAAAACAGTACGAAGATGAATGTTTTTATGACTGCAGGTTGCTGGCAACAGCAGACGCGGGCAAATTTGCGAGTATTGCGCGCTCCAAGGAAGCAAGGATACCAGGACACTGGCACTGTGGGAACCGCGGCTTCAAGCAAGAACGACATTTCCTGTGGTTGTATTACAAGGCGATAATGTCGCGGAGCTATATGCTGGCTGTGAAGCAGCCTATATGTGGTCGCTTGTCTATACTGTGAAACGTGAAATAAAATGTGGTACAACAAGCAGAGAAAAACTGCACGAAAATAAATAATCGTAATATTCTCCAGTTACTAATAAATGTTAAATTCACATTTAAAATAAAAAAACATATGCTTAAAATACAAATAAACATACCATAAAAACGGATTAATCATACGGTCTAAGAGACACAACAACGAATTAACAGAACAAACACACGATAGTTGTGATCGTCTGTGGCATCTGCGCTGTGTCACCTCGTCCTGTGTCCGTCCTGCTGTCTTCATCTCCGTTATCGTCTGTGCTGTAAAATTTTGGTTTTATTGATATTCTTTTTTGTTGTATTTCTAATCGTTCTGTTCCACCAAGGCGATCCGGATTCGATTCCTGGGATCCCCGGATTTTCGCATGTGGGAATCGTGCCGGACGATACCGTTGGTAGGCGGATTTTCTCTGGGATCTCCTATTTCCCCCGCCCTTCCATTCCGGACCTGCTCCATACTTACTTCACGTCCCCCTCTCTAGCGCTGAAGTTCTCGATGTTAATAGCTGACAAAAATATCTTACTCACTTTTACTCTGATCGTTCTGGGTAGTTTTATTTCCATTTCGTGATTTTGCATGTATACATACAGGACATTTTATTACGTATTTTTTGTTTTTGTTAATGTCAGCTAATCTCAGACTATTATTTTTTTTGTTTAATTGTCTCATACCAGGGTTCATTGGACGACGAATTAATGAAAAAAAAAACTGTTCCGAACATTTTAATATAAATATATTTTCCGTTTTTAGTGCATCCAAATTCAGTAGGACTTCCATATAGTCTCTAAATGCTAGGAGTATTTTCATTATCTGTTCTATAAATCCACTGTATCAAATTTTTTAACGGGTGGCATAAAAAATAAGAAACTTATTTGAGTCCGCTCTCAGACGCCTTAATATATATATATATATATATATATATATATATATATATATATACACATACATAAACGAAATAACTATTATATTTTAAAACATGTAAAAAATATTCCTTGATAACAAGATTTACATGTTCGTATTAAATAATAGTCTAATATGTTACACATTTTTGTCTATCGAAAAATAGTCCAATTTATGTGCATAATTGCTGCACAAAATTATAAAAAGAAGTTGTAGTTCGAATTTTTTTTTTACTTCTGTAAGAATAATAAATTCGTTTTCTATGTCATGTAAATCTTAAGAAACTGACATTGAATGTGATTATATGGCCCAATAAAAAGATTTATATATTTAAAATAATTATGTAATCATTAAGTTTCCTTTAATTTATGTGGACAATATTTTTATTCCTATGCATTAGTTTCCAAAAGTTACCGTATAAATGGAAAATTTCGTAAACCTTAACACCAAGTGCTTTCCAGAAAAATCAAGCAAGAATACATAATAAAAGTCTATAGATACATTATTTCCTTATATATAAAGCTAAAAAATTACTGCGAAAGCATTTCAGCTACCCCACAGGAGTTTCTTAAGATTGTAACTTTTATTACAGCCATTAAAAGATTTTTAGCGCAGTAGAATGAAGTTTCTTTCATACAACTGTAGTTTCATCCGCAAAGTTCCTCGCTTATTGGATTTTCCTTCGGTCCTTCAGATTTTCACAAAGTAAAACGAATAGGCCGTACAGGAGTTGTTAAATCGTTCTTGTCTAACCATGAGACAAAACTTGCTTCGAGGAAAACTCTTCTTTCTGAAAAGACAGAAAATTGGAGGCGGTTTAGATAATGTCTTTCAGTCACTGCTGTACAAAAGTGAGTGAATAAAATGCATTGAAAGCAGTTCTTATTTATTTCTCTTTGGAAGGGGAAAAACGTATTTAGTCAGTTCGGAATAATGTAGGCACTAAAGAAACCAACAAAACACTCTGTTTTCTGTATATAGTTCAACAATATCAATAGTTGCCTTTTTTATTGTATTGGTGGCAGTAACTTCCTTGATGTAGTTCCACGTATTAAAAATCAGCATCCAAAATTCCTAAAACAAAATTAACTCTAATCAACATATTTGTAATTTTATGTAATAAATAAACGGTTTTATCAAACTAGGCAGGTTCCTACCGACAGCAGAGTTTAACTTACACACTAAAACATCAAGCGACGTGTGCCGGGAGGTTAAACGCTTTCCATCGTTAGACGTTGCCAGACATTCTATACTAGGATCAGCACCACAGAGTTCATTGTTTCACAAAGACATACCATGAGCTGCCTTGCTACTTAAATGTGTGTACGTTGAACGATGAAAAATATAATAATTTCAATACACACGCGCGCGTATCACAAAATGATATATGTCTATACAATTTTCAAACTATATAAAGTTACATATTTACATATATAAATATCGATGTGTGTATGAATTTTCCCTGTGGACTCCAAAATGGCTCTAGCAAATTTTATTATAATATTCAAGCAATCATCAGATTAGTCCAGCGGGTGTAGTTTAATAGTGTTCAGATAAAAAAAAATTGGTTTTGACTTCTTTGATAATTTTGTGTCATATTTTCCCTACAAATTAATAATAATAATTAATAATATCTTAAGTAGGACGAGACTTGGAAATGTGTGGCATTTCAATGTATAGACTTTAATTCTTTGCTACAGATAATTACAGTTACCATGGTCGCTAGTATTATATCAATTATTAATTTTTATGGCTGTCAGATTTTGTGTTTAGAATTGCATACTGAATATATTTATTTACGTGTTCTGTAATTGTATTCGAACATGTCGTAGGCTTTAAGACTATCTTAAGAAACAAAAGTAACTGCATATTGCATTTATAAGATGCATATCCCTACTTCACACGGAAGAAACGTATCGAGTTACAATTTGCAAATGTTTTTTTGCTATATTTGTCGAATCTTGCACACAAAATAGTTGGCATTATATCTACTAATTATTCACACAATTATTGGGAGGAAACATACAACGCCTATTTAGGAGCAGCTGCGCGTATGTAGAAGTTATTTCGCTGGTATTTAACTTAACCTTCCGTTGACGATATCTGTTATTTATAACATGTGTTTTTAATTAATACAATGTACATACAGTATTTTCTGGAGCAGGGAAGTTTAGATGTTAACATTGTACAAGCGTACGTAAATATAAATACGTGGCAACGTTTGTATTCACATGCATCCAAAACACACGAAATGGTTGTAGATATAAAGTAAGCACAGCGTTCAGAAATCCTCATCTTATACCAAACAATCTATTTAAACTTTTCAGTATATAACTGAATCAGAACTCTTTTCAAAAGCGCCTGCGTTTGAAACCATCACAAAGAGTTCAGCGCCATTATTAAGTACAATCTAAGTTGTAGTCATAACACGTTAACCGATTATCCGTTCTTTAAAATTTTGCTTTGAAGAAAAAATGTAAACAAATTAAATCAGCGAAACTCAACTTACGTTAAATAATCACTCATTCCGAAAATAGTGTGCAGACAATCTAATATCCTATCATTTAATATGACAATGGAAAATATTACTAAACATTATGCAAAAGTAACTATATTACATAATTTCGATATATCAACCAATCACATTGCCTACTAAATCAGTCACTTGCATAATTTGATTTGGCTTAGCCATTAAAAATTTGACGTCATATATATAGCTAAAATTATGTTATTTAACTTTTAAAACCATATCCATAAGCAATATTTTTGTTATAAAAATTAAATATATGTCCACTTCCCATAGAATATTATCTTTTCAATAAATTGTACAGTTTAATGTGGCTATTGGGGAGCATGCCCTGAGCGTTTCGAGGGAAAGTCTAAATAAGTTTGTACTTTTTAATATGTAAATCATTTTGACATTTTACTGTAAGTTATTGTTTTATGAAAAACTGTTGAACGATACAAACAGCTTTATAACAACTCGAAAATGAATTGACACTTGAAGAATACATTATTTTTATTTTTTTAAGTATGTGAAATATGTGTTGTTATTTTTGGAGAGTATGGTCCTTTATTGTATTTTAATACATATTTTTAATTTATTTTTATTTTTCTTGAAGTTCTCGTTAAGCCACTAGGACTAGGCAAGAGAACACTAAGAAAATAAGAAGGAATCGTTTTAGGTTTTTTTAAACTAATTAAGGAATTCTAAAAATAACTAGACAGCGGAATTACCCTGGGTCGTTTTTTATGCGAGATCATTTGATTTTGTTTAGAAGCAGTCGTGGTTATTTTAAGTGTAAAACGTAACGCGTCGTCTTATTCAAATATCGTTTAGCATTAAGTAAATTTATATCTTTTACTTATTCAGTAATTTACCTCAATAGAATTAATTTAATTTATAACGTAATTATATTTGTCCTTTAGTATTTAAAAAAACTGTGTAAATTTAATATGAATGTAATGCATAAACCAAATGTTCTAGAACGTATGTTAAAATCTTTATGAGAAGTTTCCTTGAATGAAATGAGGTCGAGTTACGTAATGAATATTTTACTGTTAGGGGGAAAATTTACACTGAAAATAAACTATGGTAAAAAAACCGAACACAAGAAGGAATAAATTTAAGAATTTTTGGGTGTGGTTTGGTATTAACAAGATTAGCAGTCTTGTGATAAAATGGTTTTCAATACCATTTACCTTCAGCAGAAAACGAGGTTTGTCGAGTGTTTTATTTTTGGCATAGAATTTTTATCGTTGCAGTTATTTAGCTATTAAATGCTACAGTTTGTAGCAGAGGACTCTAATGAACGAAAAAGGTCCCCTTGCCTCAAAAGCCTCAAGTAAACTTTGCCGAGACGGTGAACACAGAATATTTGGAGCCTTACAAGTAGGCAATACGCGATACATACCAGGTTTGAGCAATCGTTTTATTTATTGTATTGTTACAAGCTGGGTCTAGGTACGTTTGGGGATGGAGGTATTTGAAGAAAGAAAGAAAATTAATAATGCTAACCTAGTTTATTTATAACTATCTACACAAAATAACCTATATCTATAATGATTTATCACAACAGAGGTCAAACAAAACATATAACTACTATTTACATACAGGTTATAAAATCTAAGGAATACACCTACAAATGTTATCTGTATACGGAAAGTCTTACTAGTCACTAACAACGGTGGACCCAATGAAAGAATACCGATTAATCTTTTGTGGTCTAGAAACACCTTCTGCCCACTACTTGCTGCGGTCCGACTCGCCGGACACACTCGAACACTCGTCGCAACCCAATACTTGTAGCCACTCGTGACTATCGCTTTACTCGCGCCAGGCACCTACCAGCCAAAATCTCTCTCGCCTCTCCTGCAGCCCTCCTTGTATACTCACTCTAACATCTCGAATTCTTTCGGCAAGTCTCTGACCTCAAACCTCCTGAAAAGGCGTTGCTTCAAGGTGAAGCACCACCCCGAGAGATAAAGACTGAACACGAACACTCCAGACCACGATATCTCCTTCTGTTATCCGATATTGGGTGCAGGTGGTCGCCACCACACATGGGCGGTTCAATGTAGTACGCGGAACCTCTTTGTTATTGCCGCTGCTATATCAGCTCACACTAATCTCCGATCATCGCGGCGTGCACGTTGTTATCATGGAGTCACTCAAGGTAATACAATCCATGCAGCACACAAGGAGGTCTTTTAGCTCTGGCGCCACTGTATTGTATTTCGCTGCTCCATCAGACAGCCATTGCACCATGAAGTGGGAGGGAAGAGGGGTGTCCTAGCTCCGCCGCCACTGTATCGTACTACACCGCCCAGCCAGACAGTTGCGACTCGCTAAAGTTGTTATATGTATTTGTAACTATTAACTATTTTTCACATATGCTGAACTTATTACTAAAACGTAACTGGAATGCTATTATTTACTTTTTCTTACTTTTTTTAACAAATGTTTGTTTTCAATGTCAATTTTCAAATGCGCCTACAAAAAAAATTAGTTTACTTAAACTTCCTCTTACTATTTTATAATGAATCATTTCACAAAATTAGTAACATACTTTCATGAACTGCCTGTGTATTTATATATCCACATACTGTTCATCAACGAAAATCATGACAAATGAGACAATAATGTAAATAATCTATGTGAATGACTATTATGGTGATGTATACGAACATCAGTGTACCTACCCAGCAATATAATAAAAGACCAAAGTTTCCCTTCAAAAATAAAAGTAAATATGTGTTAGAAAAAATTTTAAAAATGCACACTTCTTCAACTAACATCTCTGTGTTAGGTAATGTCTCCGATTTCCCTGTGACTCGAAAAGTAAAAGGAAAATGTATCTCTTAAATAACACTTCTTTGCTCAACCTCTAGCTTATATGTTAAGAATATATTATATTTTCATTTTCTATTTTATTGTAGTACGTTATTTTTTATGTTTAATTTAATTTTTGAGTAACGCAATAATATCCAAGCAAAGGAGGATAGTATGTGTCACGTTCCGTACAGTGGAGATAATTTGACACATTGCGGGATAATTTTAAACTACTACGATAGGTTTAAAGAATATGGCTAGTTAAATTATTGAGTTATTGATCATTAATATCTTTAATAGTAGACAGTAATATTATAATTTGTATTTTACAATTTAAATGCTAGTTAAATCGGTTGGTTCAGAGTAACGTATTGGAGAGAGAGGCAAGGGAACCTCTCCTTACGGTAATGTGAAATACTATAATGAAATAATCCCTACCACAGGTGTAAGTTGCGTCTTAATGATATGTAGCGTCCGAGACCTTTATATGTGCTCGTGAGTAGGGTTGTGCAATATGTCAACGTGTTGAATTCGACGTTGGCTGTTAATGTATGTCGATCAGTCAAATTAATTTTGGAAGGCAGTTTTTCAAGTTGTGATCGACATATCGAAGGGCCTAGGTCTAAACGTCAGAATAGAGGAGCTGAAGGCCGAGGTCGACATGTTCAGGTCGGCATGCGAATGTCTAGATCGAAAAGACCAGACAGACATGTCAAATGCCAATGTCGAATGCCCAGGTCGACATGTTGAAGGCCGAGGTCGAATTGTTCTGGTTCACACATCGAAAGCCGAAATGAAATTATTCCCGGTGGACATGTCGAAATCCGAGTTCGAAATATCTAGGTTGTCACGCCGAAGACCAAAGTCGAAAATTCCAGATTAACATGTCGAAATCCCAAGATCGACATGTCGAAGGCCAAAATCAAAATGTCCAGGTTGATATGCCGAAGGTAAAGGTCGAAATGTCATGGTAAAAGTGGCAATGTTGTGGTCAACATCGTCGAGACAATTTTTGGAATCGTCAAGACAGATATGTTGAATATGTGTCGATATTTGACAAAATGTAGACGATCGGTATCGAATTCTAGACGTTCTACACAGCTACTGGCGAGTCATTGCCAACTCACGTGGCATCAGCGCAGAGGCGTCGAGACGTGATAATCCAGTCCGCGTGCCGGGAGACGTCGCTTAATTAACTCCAGCTGGCTCGGCTGATTAACACTACAGCTCCGCATTCCTACCACAAGTACACCGCATTTATCACCCTAACATACCCTCCCCCTCTCAAACATACCGCCCACGCGCCGAGTTATTTCCGACGGTCGTTTGCGACCGTCCGAATAAAAGCAATTAGCGATTGCGTGTTAATCAGTCGGCGCGCCAATTAACGTAATGTGGGAGGGACATCGGCTACCCGAGGCGTCGTTCCTCGCACATCGTTAAACATATCTCTCCGGCCAACGTTGTCCTCTCAATGTCTCGACATAACACTCGCTGCTTCACACTTCCGCCCCGCCGAGAGTTGCAGTACTGTAATACAAGTGACGTGGTCAAAAATAAAAATTTATATTTACAGTTCCATTCGTTGTGAAATCCACACAGGAATGCAAAGTCAGTATTGCAGTGGCCACATAATATTATTCAGCTAAATGGACCCTACTATTTTTTTACTCTTGTTCACTGTAAACCTTTAGTGGGAAATTAATAACTGTTTTCGTGGCAAGCACAAACAAATTTTGTGAGATCAATAATGTCGAAATATTATTTGTGGCTAAAAAGTTTGATTTCAGTTCATAAATATTTTATTACGTTATTCATAGTTTTAAAGTTTCACGATATTTTATAAATGTTTACTTATTTGACCTGCTTCATAGATATGTATTAGTCGTAAACCGAATGTACTGCACATGGATACAAATTTTACAGGCGTCGTATTTCTTGAGCTAGAAATAAATGGAACACATTTATTGAAATTGTCCAGCATACAGGACAGTAAAAATAGAAATTATAACGGTTACGTAACACTTCCTATTGTATCACAAAATAGTTCATTATTTAACCCGGACGAATTATTTTTAATCGTGAACATATACATTTGTTTATACTTCTAAACAATTTTAAACGGATTTTTTTAATTGATCATTGCTTGCGAAGGGAAATAATTTCACTTGCATTCGAGGTTTTAACGACTAGCCTAGTACGAAAAATGTAAATTCGTAAATTTCTTTCTTGTATTTGCAACTGCAACGTAGGTAAAAAAGTGAAAAAAAAGTTTAAGATCAAAAAAATTTAACCCTTTGCAGCGATTGGAAATTTTTATTTCCATGTAATAAAACAGCGTAGATATATTTTACAATAAAATTTTCTATTAGTGTTCGCTTCCTTTTCACGAGCAACAAAGGATTTGAAATTCTATGTATTGCTGCATTTGACATTACCCAAGAATAAATTTGCATGTTAATGCTTATTTTTCCTATAACCAGTTATATAAATGCTATTTTATATTAAACACGAATAAGACTTGGAAAGAAAAGCCAAAGAAATCCCGCTAGTTTCCAAGCAAAATATTGAAAGCTAAGCTTCATTTTATATACATTTTAATGTAATGGGAAAAAACTAAGCTTAACTGTCTGCTAGTTGCCTAGCAAGATTTTGATGCGGACACATCTTTTTGTGTGTGTTTTAAATAGAAACATCAATCACACGGCAAACACTTCACCAGTAAAGAAGTTGCGCTAACGAACGAATGCGGAAAATAGAACCTGTTTTCAAGTAATTAAGCTTAAACATATCAACGAATAATATTTTTCAGTAACTATACTATAATGCAGACACAAAACAGGATTTATGTGGAAAGTCGTCTTGCTCATTTTATATACTAACAACGTATAAAACTGATTTGAATTACTTGTTATATTCGACAAGGACATAATGTGTAGTCCAAATATGTTTTCGTTTCCTTTTACATTCACTTACAAAAATCGGCAGAATGGGATCGGTTTGGTTCTATCGGTTATAAGTAGAGGCCGGAAAATTTCGCGGATTCAATGAACTGCATGTTAGAATCCATTGTCCTATGCATATTCAAGCCCTGTCTATTCGTTCATAGTCTATTGTTCCACTGAGTAGCAGCTAGTGGACAAATGGTCGGGGTCTGAGTATACATAGAATATTTGATTCTAACATGCAGGTCATCGAATCCGCGAAATTTTCCGGCCTCTAGTTATAAGATAACTTCACGCCGGTCTTACTATTTTTCCGCTTAATTAAGGATAAATAACTAACTACAATTTTTTTAAGTTATAATTTTTTTATGTTCTTCACTACCTCACATTTCATTGCAGTCGATTTTAATTTTATTTCCAATTAATTTGGAATTTACCTTCAGGAGAAAATACTTTTTTTCTGTTGCATGTGAAGTTTGAGAATTCACTTTTGAATTTTACTGCGCAATATTTAAAGAGACGGGAAATGCTTTCACTCAAATTGCTACCTTGGAAATCAATCCGAAACAGTTTTCCAATATTTTATTGCAAGTAGGTGATAAAAATGGGAAAGTGTTATGCCGAACATTTCAACAGTCACCACATCATACAAAATTTTCCTTTGTATTTCTTTTTAAAGTAATTAATTTGGAAAATACATATATCCTACTTTATTTAAACACTTATTTATATTTGTTTAAATAGCCTAAATAATTAAATATTCAAAGAGTATAAATCAGCTAAAAAATTTTCTGCATCTAACCAAACGTATAGTTTCAGTTGTTTATCACGTAATCCTTAGTTTTTTTCGTTATAAAAAAATAACAAGTGTGTTAAAGAGAATTAATTGTAACCAAATTTGTAATTGTTTAATCATCTTAAATGAAGCATAAAAATTTGTTCTACCATACCATAGAAATAAACATTTTACAAGAAAAATACGAACTTACTATACCTCTTTTAACTGAAATCAAAAGCAAATACATCCCATAATAAAGTGTAGACACTCAGATAGTCGTCTAACATTAATAATTGACATGAAAACTAACAGAAAATATATTTCTTTGCGGGAATTATAGTGTTTACAAATTGTAACGTGTTAAATATTAACAAAAATATTGGTTGATTTAAGTCGTATTTTACGTAAGGTAAATGTTATCCATTTAAATATAAGCCCATACTTATAAAATTGAACTTACCATTAAAAATATTATCCAATAAAATTAGCATGATTTGCCGCATTGGAAGAAAAAGCACTGAAAACAAATAACTATAGAGTAATTATTTTTATACAATAATAAAATTGGTGTTTTAGTTAAAAACAGTAGCATATTCTATAAAAAAAGTGCCTTTCTCATTCAAAATATATAAGCTCAGTCAACATAAGGTGTAATAATTCGTTTACTTCACAACAGACCAACCGCACAGTTCTTGAGAAATGAGTTATGCAGTTAATTGCTTACCTTGAAAGATAATCCCTTTATATTATTTGTTTGGCAACATGACACACTTGTTGAAAGATGTATTGAGACTTAATTTTATAACACAGTTGATTACAAAATTAAACGTCTTAACAATTTTGCATTGAATTATGGTAGTTAAACACAACGCTAAGTTAGTTTTCTCGTACTTGTTACAGTTTCTGTAACACGGAACACCGTTTATAGAAAAACCCGCTTAGCGTAGCGATGTGGTAAAGCATAAGGACGACGTTTGTAGTGTATATTTAATCTTTTCTGTTGCCAAATATTTCAGAATATAGCTGAGTACTATGCCATTAGACTACTACAAGCATATCAGTTATTTTTTATGCATCAATGTTAACGGAATTTCTTTCAAATGTCCTCATATATTAACTCTTGAAAAAGGAA
Organism: Medauroidea extradentata; assembly: GCA_003012365.1. Classification (NCBI taxonomy): domain Eukaryota; kingdom Metazoa; phylum Arthropoda; class Insecta; order Phasmatodea; family Phasmatidae; genus Medauroidea; species Medauroidea extradentata. The sequence continues at coordinate 142,435 of PNEQ01057760.1, forward strand.
ATGCTTTGGTATTCTATACAAACCTCTTATAATTGATTCATTAATGATGTGTATCATCACTACTTTGTTTGAATTTTTATGCATTATTTTAGCCCTTTACAACACATAAAAAATGTAGTGCTTTCAGGAAATAATTTCTAAATCTTGAAATGAAAATAATCATATCACAAGCTGATAAACTGCACTCTAAAAAATATTTAGTAAATTTGCCACACGGGCGTATAGGAGCGCTAAGAATGTAGGTATGGTATAATTGTTAACCAAACCTCCATGGTAGCATTCCTAAACCTTTTTATAAAACAGTCAAATTTATACTGAAGTTACCAGACTTGTATTGTAACAACTGCAAAGGTTTGTATATTTACAAGGCCTAAGTATGGCAACTGTCCCATACTGCATTTAGGTTAATTACTTCCTAAACATTTCAGGCAGTTTTTTTACAGTGTATTAAATTTTTCACGGACGTTGAGTTTGTTTAACTTTAGCAGGCAATGTTAATTTCTTTTATTTTCTTTGCTGTTGGTTAAGATTCATTTTGCATTTCGAATGTCATCGAACATTTCATTCGTTATATTGATCTCTGGTTAGCCAGAAACAACTATGTCTAACTTAATCGGTACATTCGACTTCAAACACAGTCAGTCTTATTCATGTCACGATCGCAAGCTTTACGGAGGCTTCGACCAGTGCTTGCGTAAACAAATATATTTATACGCAGTTCTTAAGGCCATAGGCTGCTATATAAGATATAGTGAGGCGTTTTAAAATTCTAATAGGAAGTAGATATCGTCAAACCGTCGCTTATATGTTTGAAAAATTATATTTTCTTTGCAGCCAACATTCTCCATAACATAAAATTCCATAATTTTGAACGGTGATCGAAATAAACTCAATTTATTTAAGTCAATTATTAGCCAAAATTTATGATTTTATCCACTTGAGAAAATTACGTCGAATAATAAAATATTTTCATCTGGTCTGCGTAAGAGTTTTACAATATGTTTTCAATATTTTAGGATTTAAAAGATAATAATAGTAAAACCACGTAAATAAGAAGCCATGACCAGACTGTACATGTCCAGCTTACAACAACATACTTAGGATGAGTGGAATCGGGTTTTAATCTAGTTATTTTTAATGCATTCGTTTTAAAGTTAACACTCTTTCAAACGAACTAAATTTTGCGTAATAGTTATAAAGTATAATTGTAAATATATACATATATATGTGTGTGTGTGTATCTTTATGAAATGTAATGTGTACAGTAGAGTGTAAAACACAAGAAACAAAAAAAAAAAAAATTCGAAAATTACTTACTTATCTCTAATAGTTTTTAAAGTCTATCAACATACTTAAAGTTGTGAGAATTCGTGTTAAGTAAAACATTTATTAAATTATAATTTTATTCTATATTACCTGTTGAATAATTACTTCCTAAAATAACAGCGAAATTATCCTTCATGATAATTTAACAATGAATTTCGTTTGTTTGTAAGTTTAATTTACTGTAATTTTTTAGAAGGTTTATGAGAATTACAGTTATGGAAAAGTTTTTTGAAATTTCTAAATAGATGCCAGTCGTAAATAGTAAATTTTGTCGTGTTAAAAAATGTATCTACACTGAGACATATAAGAATTTTCACAAATTTTAAAGAAATGTTGAAACGATTAAATTAGTTTTACAAGCTGTCCATAAAATCGCAAGCGTAAAAAATTAAAAATAGCAAAATGATTTTAAACTTTTTGATGGTAGATTTAATAGAGCCGGTTCTAAATTTAAATAGTTATTTATGAACTGCATGGTGCACTACTTAACAAAAAGCTGGCAGTAAAATTGTTAAAATCAGTCTAATGGTATTATATGATTTAAATTAAATTTAAAACGCCTGTCCCTGTCGTTTTTAAAATGTGTTTCTCAACTACTAGGCTTATGTCATATATTTGCTGTAGTTCCTGGTTGGGATTTGCAATATTTACTTGTGTAGTTTCAGTGTTATAATATACTGCTTTCCTAGTATATTACGGACTACAAAAACTGATGTCACATTATCAACTTTAACCCTTAGGAATTCTCCACTTATGAAGGCATTTCATTATTCCTAATAACAATTGGTAATACATAACTGATATATAAGAGATAGCACCCACCGTTGCATGTGTTATCTCCAAAGGATGCCAATTACTTTGTGTTGTCTGGGATTAAATTCATTCCAGTGCCTGTTCGTTTGTACATTCCTTGTTGCTTTGGTTTAGTTTTGTGGGCATGTTTCACATAGTAAAAATGTTATTGGTGTAATAATATAATTTATTTAAATTTGTTTGTCTTCATACTGGATACAAAAGTATATATATTTTTATTTATATATACAGAATGTCTAGAAAAAACACATGATAAACACAATCAAGAATCCTGGGCTAAATTGGAGACGAATATGTCAGTGCGAAATATTGTACGATGATATTTTATGTGCACAGCATGGCAACACAGCACTGTAGTTAGTCCACTCTTGCGTCCCACAGATATTTTTCTTACGACTGAAGTTCATATCTTCATATTTTGGGTACAGGTAATAATCCCAAGCAGCCCGAACAAGATTTTACGTGTTATTGACGTCAAATAGTACCCAGATGTGGTGTAAGAGGGTATATTTTCCGTGCAGTGTTGCCGCATTGTTAATGTAAAATGTCGTCGTACGACATTGCACCACTAACATTGTCGTCTTCAATTTAACCCAAAATGCTTGTGGTGTTCTTACAACGCATTTACTTCTGGACTTGCTGTATGTATATATAATACTGGATATTTTTTGTATGAATTTATTTTATTGTAAGTCTTCGAAAAATAAGTAAAATTATCTCACAACGGCGAAAGATAATTAAAATCGATCAAATTATGGCGATTGTATTGATGGGCTTGTTTCAAGACGTCATTGCTTTGATTTAGCGCTGTAAATTAGCTTATAGTTTCCTGATTGAGTACATTATTCAGTTATGGTTTCTTATTTATCGAACAAGACTAAGCGGACAAGAACGTATCAAAAAAATTTTTTCTTATGCGGATATTAGTACAATTAAATACGGAAAAAAAGTCGCTGGGCGCATGCAATAGATGGTTGAAGCATTAACAGTTCACCTTAATATAAAACAGTTTTATTTCATTTCAAAGTATATTCACTATCGTGTGAGTTATCACAACGACAGCTACGCTATGCACTGTTGATTACTACATGCGCGCCACGTTTTTGTGTTTTAAGAGGGCGTGGTACATAATGCAATGCTAAAAGCATTAATTTATAACTGCAGGTTTCTTGAAGCCAATTTGCGAAAAGTAAACAATAGCAATCCTAGACAGTAGTTTTAGCCAGCGTTTTAAACAAAATTGTTTCCAGTGTTACGATCTTCTGAGGCACAATCTCTGACGCCGGAACCTCGTGCATTTAACTGCGGCGCAAGAGATCACGCGTAACAAATTAGTAATTCTGGATAAATATTTACGCATAAAGTTGGCAAATACCATTATCTAGGATTGTCATTGAGTATCTTACTCATATTGACTTCGAAAAATGCGTAGAAATCAATTGATGTATTCAGCGTTTATTTATCTACCACGCACTCTTAAATCTTACAAGTACTGTCATATTAGAAATTATTTTATATATTCAAGTCCGTTTTGAAACGTTGTTTATTAAAACATGTTGTACTCTACTGATCTGCAGTAGTGGTAATACTGCAGGATGTAATGTAATGGTCGTCACTTGTAAGAGTGACTTACCAGCAATGATCTAGAGACAGCCAGTGTGGCGACTCCCTGGCTGATCGGCCGGCGCGCCTTCTTGAATAATGCTGCGACGCTGCCGTCTGCGCCATACATAATGCAACTCTGCGAGGACTGGAAGCGGACAAGGAAGCTCTCCGCCGTCTTACCTAGAGCCTCGGACCTTGTGACCCACCTACTGTGTGGCTTAGCATTGTCCCTCTCCAGTGGCGTAGCTAGGATTTCATCTTGGGAGGGGACAGACTCGCGCTCGACATACTTGGTGAACGTGCCTTTGCTGCTGATTTTGGATGTTTTTAGCAGAAAAACTCTTTGTGGCGACTATTTCTTAAAATGTCATTATTTGCGTTTGAAATTTATCATATAAACGAACTTAAACAAAACATCCACTTCTGAAAAATCTTATAGTTTGTACTGATCGCTATACTTACACACTGAAGTGAAGAGATTTTGGTCAGCATTTAAGGCCACGTGTTTCAGTTATTCTATTTCAGCGAGAAATTTTTTTTAATCGTGAAAGGGAACAAATATAGCTAAACCATTGCGTATACATTTTGGAAATGGTTTGTACTATGCAGCTCAATTTTTTCAAATCATATGCTTTTATAATTTTGGCTACTTATTTACTTTCAGGAAAGTTATTTATGTTGATATTTAGCCAAAGCAATGAAAACTTATTTTAAAATAAAATAAGCTACGTACTACAAACAATTTTCAATATTTCTATGTAACTGCTGTACGATATCTGCTTCCTTTCAGGATTTAAAAAAATTAAAATAGTAAAAAGGCTATAAATAGGAACCCGTGGCATTAACATCTACGTCTTTAGCTCTGGTAAGGTGTGACATTGTGTGAGTATGAAGCAGCGCTGGAATAAACAAGAGATCTCTGAGGAAACCCGCCGACCAGCGGCATAGTCTGGCAAGATTCTTACATGACGGGGGACCGACCCCGCAGATGACCTTGGTGGAGGCAAGTGTGCAAGCCACTGCGCCAATCGTGATCCCTATGTGCACTGCAGTGCGTGAAAGAAAATAATAACAAAGTTTTCGTGATTTCTGAATAATGGTTTTGGTTTACACGTCACTGTGTCACAAATGGTTGGCGGCATAATGGGCGTTTCATCAATGTGTAGTGTGTACCCCCGTACCAAAACCTCCGTATCTCACGTAGGCTTGTAGTCTCTGGTTTCGTAGAGGATAGCCTCGCCCTCAGCAAGGTAGATGCCTACAGCAAACCTGAAGGTATTCTGTTGCTAGGTGAGTGGGTTTTCACTACCCACCACCGCGATTGGAAGGAGCGTATCTCCCTCTGATAGTGGTATTCAACTACCCTATCTTTCACCAGTTCTATGGTTATGACTGTTCTGGCCAAAAAAATTTCTGCCCCGGGGTGGGTGGCATCCCCCCGGTATTTAAGATCTGTAAGTTGTCTCCTGTTAAGCCTTAGGGATCAGGTACAGGAGGGCAGTACCTGCCACAAGCGACAGAGATGTCCAAAACATGTAGTCTCTGGTGCTATACCGGCTTCTGCCCCACTGCGCCACTAGGAAATACCTATGCTCTTATTTAAAATAACGTACACTTGTTTATAGGGGGTTCGGTATAAAGTGAGCACTGAAAAGAGCCCTGCTACATTTATATTTTCAGCCAATTCGTATCTTTCCGCTCGTAAAGGCTAACGCGGGACATGTCTAACCTCTCTGGACACGTCACTTGATGTTTGCGCGTCTAAGATAATTTGTGCAGTCGATAGAAACCGATATAGCACGATATAAAAAATATTATTAATTATATAAAATAAAAATATGCCGAATTAGGTAGATTTTATTTTAGTATTGTTACATTTTCATAGTGAAATACACATGACTACATGCGGGAATTCGCTGCCAACCGTACAACGAGTAAAGTAACTATTGTCAATGTTGAATTATATGCAGTAATGGGCACATATTTTTTTTCGAACGTTAAATCTTTTGTTCTCACTTTATTCCGAACGACCTTTAAATTATATTGATAAAGTTTTTTAAGAACACAAGTTATAACATTCGGATGTATTTGTTCTATCAAATTTGTGCAATCATTTAATTATTTCGAAAACAATATTTTTGTTACAGTATATGAACCTGTTATTAAGTCACATCTGTTATGCACTAATGTAATTGTTGTTAGACGTTACGTACCATCATAGGAGTGCTATGTGATTAAATCAATACATTAGCTATTGAATATGAAAATATTATATTAAATTTAAATGTCTACCTACAACAATGTGCGTCACTTACAGAGTGTAGTAGCCAATGTACTTTTGAATGGCGCATTTAACAAAGGACACGTACATCAGATTTTATTAACTTTATTGTTTCTTATTATTTGGCGTTTAAGAATCTTTAAAGTATAAATGAACAGATCAACGTTTTCGTCGAGTACGACTGTGAATATGAGGAATCGAAATGAATGAAATGGACACAATATAAGTTATATGTTCCAGAATTTGTCTGGGATTATTTTAGATAACACACGAAAAACCGAAAACAAAGCTTCCGTACCTCATTTTTAATTTTGAGTATATTTCTGAAAGTATTACATAGCCTGTAAAATCAACCCGGCAGTCTCATTCATGAAAGCGCGCACTTTATTACAGTATACAAATAAACTATTGGCAAGTAAACGTAGAATCTCGTTTGGACTGCTCGATATTTGAAGTTAAGCCCGTAATATGATGGCCGGAACAGTGGCAATACGATAGTAAGATATTCTCGCTGCAAAAGAGGATGCTTAATACCATGCTCTGTAGTCAAATTCTGTAAGTAGAATTTCATCGTACAAAATTTTGTCAAAAACATTTTCGTCTTTACTTTTGCCTAGGATTCGCTTGGTGTGCTTACTTAACGCCTTTTTTTCTGGGCACCCTGCATTAAGACAAGATATAAAATGTGAGCATCTCAGCAGGAGTTCATAACTAACGGCCTACATGTATTACGTATGGCATATTCTATAACATTGCCCGACATTTAAGTGCAATGAGAAAAAATATTACCTATAATATTCTAAAAATGTTTCTACAGAAAGAGCTGTAATCATTCAAAAATCACGTACACTGAAATAAGAAGCTACGGGAAAGTAATGTAACAGGGCCTACGAAAGAAACGAGTGTGACGAATACTTTCATCCGCCATAAACTAAATAATAATATCATTAGTTAAGGTTTTGCAAATATAATATTTGTAATCATTAACTAAGTAAAAGTAACGTAAGTGGACTTTACGTCTCGCCGACAGCGAGGTCATTAGGGACGATAACACACAACTTGATACAATGACAGGAGCTGGGAGATGAATCGGCCATGGCCTTTGTTAAGGAACCATCCCAGCATTCACCTGGAGCTATTTCAAGAAACTATGGAAAACCGAAATCAGGAGAACCGGAGCGGGGATCGAACACGGGTCCTCCAGAACACGAGTCCAACATGTCCCGTTTCGCCACGCCCTACGTCCACTTGCCGAGTATCACACCTGATAAGTGGTAGATCTAGCTGGGAAAATTACTAGAATAAAAACCAATTAGCAGTTGACCTCGACTAAACCTTTTACTAATGGGATTTTCAAGAGCACGTCGTAAACATGCAAAAAATACAAAACAAATATGACGTTTTCGTTCGGTAGAAGAAGCAGCTAAGAAATAACATTCAGCATCGAAACCGTGCGGAAGATGAACTTATTAAAGTGGCTTCTGTATCAAATACCTTTTTAATGTTAACCTATGCATACGCTGTTTTTGCCTGAAGAACATACCATATTTCACTAACTGTAGTCACATTAATAATGATGCTCTGAAATGTCTTTGTGAAACCAAAACTAAAATAAAATTTCCCTTAACTTACAATACTTAACAGCCACTGTTTGGCCAATACCTACAAATTATACAGTACATACGCTCAACTTACAGCTTATAAATATTCTTTTTGGGTTTTTCAGCATGACGCAGATAAATCCATGTTTTAAAGGAATAAAAACTATTTTAATCTTGTGTTACGAGTAACTCAAATAAATATGGCCAATGCAACACACCTGGAATAGCATAATTAAGTTTTGGGGCTCTTAGGTTACCTGCTCCAAAGTATGACATTAGACGAGTAATTTATTATGGAGAGGCGCACAAATAAATCAAATTGAAGAAAAACTGGAAACCCCAAGAAAAACCGCTGACCATAGAAATCGTTTGGCCAGATTCTCACATGCGAAAATCTGGGGACTGACACCGTCGGGGATCGATTTCTATCAGTTACTTTTAAAAATATTTCATCTATAAATAATAAATGAGAAAATATTGCTATACTCTTATGTAAAGTGTTCCAGATGGTAACCAGAAATTTTTCATTAATAGATAGTTACAAAATTTTTATATTGCGTAAATATGAAACAAATTATTGATAAAAAGCGTCCTTTCATTGAATCAAATATTTCACACAAAAGACTTGTTAAAATTTACATTAAATGAAACTAAAATAAATAATCGGAATTTGACCCGAGTTAGACTAACTGCACTCGCTCTAGCCCGTGTATATTATTTCACTTAGTTTGTATCGAGCACTTGCGACAAGCACTGACATAAACAGTACATGCCTTCAAGCAACACGCAATAAAATATGTCTACAAACGAATACATTTCCCGAAAGTATTTCGCTAAACTGTATAGAGGCCTTGCTAAAGTTACCCACGACCCGGTAATGTTCATGTATATATAGTCACTAGTTTATTTGCCGGAACGACTCAAAAACGTACAGCACACATAAGAAGACTGCAGATAAACACTGAAATATAACTGCTAAGTCACCAAGTACCAGCTGTGTAGAGGTGACGTGAATTGCAAAGTTGCCAAATGGTATGGGTAGACAAGAATAAATAAATAATGTTTCAAGGTAGAGTGGAAATTCGATATTTAGCAAACAAACTTAAAAAAAAGAGAGTTCAGTCGAAAATAAAATGTGTTTCTTAGAATTATTACGTAACTATATTGTAACAATAAAGTGGAGTAATATCACCTTTTTGAAATGTGCTTTATCACAATATTTACGTGTCAGTTTCATTTCGAAAAATAAAATTTTACTCCATTAGAGCATAAATATATTATACTACTATATTTGATGACACATGCAGTTGTATGCTAGTTCTGTAACGTAATCTAAAACGATTCGATGTAATTCATCAATTATCTTCTTCGCTCGTTTCTAAAGACAGACTTTACAGAAATGCTTTCAATGCTAGGTTAAAGTATTATATACTAAAATATTATGCATTTATGGTGACTGCTGTTCTATAATAAGGAACATCTTTACAATATCCAGCAACCCCGTTAGCTAAGGATGGATTTAGTTTTTATCACGTTAAACCAGTAGTTTAGTGACGTGTGTAATTTAGACGCCTACAAGACTATAGTAAATTTATAGGTATTAAGTCAGATTCATACCGTGCTTGGTTGCTGAACAGCTTTGCAGGAGTGAAGAATGTTGCATATTATTTTACTTGTGAAACGTGTTTCAAGTGATCTGGCCAATGAAAAATATCGAACATACTGGTAGTTGTTTACACTTGCATAGCAAACCAGGTAACTGGACCCGCCAACGTATGTTAAAATGCAATGGCACACAGTTTCAATTAAAAATATATATATAAATGTATATATAAATATATATGTGTGTCTATATATATAAGATGTATATACCTAACTGCTAAATTGGAAAGCCTTAATAAACAATACTAGAAGTTCGCGATGAAAAATGATTAGTAGTTGACTTTTACTTGTAATTAGGTAAATACTCCTATCATTTCATTATTTCATAATGTTTGATAAATTAAGATGCGTGCCCTCAACGTTACTACGAAGAATCTCTGTAGCAAAGTTTAACACCTAAATATGACTTAAAAACTCCCATGTTAGCCTTTCTATCATGGCTGCAGAAAATATATTTACAAAAAAATTAAAATTTAATGAAGGGTATGTACGGATTCCTAATCACTTATAGTAAACAATGTTACTAAAATGCAATTTGTAATTACCGAGGCGAGACGCTGTAAAGTCAGTTTCATAGAGGCTTGATTAAAGGGAATATATTTAATAAAATTCATTTTTACATTAGTTAAAGTTACAATTCACGTTCTGTATACCGGAAATGTGGTTTGACAAGCAAAGTAAATTGCAATTGTTTTTATAATAATGGATTTCTGCCATTTTCAAACAACTAGATCCTAAGAACTGAAATATTGAGGCGGGTATTTTACGCGACTTACCCTATAGAAAAGTGCTGTTTGGTTGCACGTAATCGTCATTGTTAAGAAGTATTCTTGGTTCCTAGTTGAAAAATCGTTAGGCCAAAGAAATTAGATTTAACAGGGTGTATCCTCCAGAATCTGACCAAAATAAACATGATATGGCTACCAAAAAAATTGGATTGTTATGTTGACATAGTTAGTATTAAATTCTTTTGAAAATATTTTATGGCATTGCTCTAAAACTAAGAGGCCCAATTTTGTAAGTATGAAGTTTCGCGACCTGGGCAAAAGAAGGTTTCCCGATGATACAGGAGTGAATGAGAGGATTTGGTCAGGGCTGAACATAGAGATCTTTAGCGCTCGTGAGGAGCGACATGAGGTGAGTGTGGAGCAGTACCGGAATGAATGGGCGGGGTAAACGGGACATCCCCGAGAAAACCCGCTGACCAGCGGCATCGTCCAGCACGATTCCACTTACGAAAATCCGGGGACGGACCCCGCCGGGATTCGAATCCAGATCGCCTTACTGGGAGGCGAGAGGCCTAACTCCTCGGCCACCGCGGCCCCACAATGATATAAGAAAGCCATTTTAGGACAACAGGTGGCTTTTTTGGTATGACAGTTGCTGGCTGCCTTTAACGTACATTTAGAACGAGGACCGTGATGTTGTTATTGTAGAATTCCTAAGATAATACATATTAATTAAAATCCAGTTTATTTTTGGTGTCAAAGCGATCCGGGATCGATTCCCGGCGGGGTTGGTCCCCGGATTTTTGCAAGTGTAAACGCTGTACAAACAACATAAAGCCAAATATGTTTGCCACAATTAACATTCTCGGGTATCACAACAGAGCGGACAAAACAGTAATTATCTAAATAAAACCTCAAACAGTTAAATAACACAACTTGTTCTGATTGGAATCACCAGTCACAAAAATGGCCTTGCCTTGCTATTTTAAACACAAAAAAAAATAATATTTTAAATTGTTGCTCACTAACACGCACAATATATTTCAATATATATCTAAAGAATAATGTCGAACAAATATTTAACCAAAAATAAAAAAGCATGCATCACCCTCAACAATAATACAAATCATCATTGAACTGTCCTTATAATAATAGCGAAAAATAAACTACAATTATCAGAAAATTAAAGTGATGATATTTGTTTTTCTGAAACTACGTAGGCATAGTAAGTTTTAGAGGTATTTCAATGCGCTTTTTTTTAATTCAACACAAATATTGTTAAAGCGATGACTTTGCAAATTCAATTATTAAAAATTGGTTTTCGATTCAGATTAGGATGATATTTTTCAGTTGTAGGCAATGACTAAAACTCCTAGCTGAGAAATATGTCATCGCGCGTAAAGCAGTCGTAACAGTAACTTAGATGTAGCCTACTGCGCAACATCGCAGTTTTTATTTGTTCTTTATAATTCACCAACTGAAAGGTTTTTGAATTCACTAATATTATTATGCATCACTTCATACGGATCTTCTCTTTGTAGCAGTAAGGACGCACTCCGTCGACTATAGCGATTTACATTAAATGCGTGTAGTTACCTGGATTTATGATTTCGTAAAACTTAGTGAACATTGCCATCAACTTGTGGATTTTAATTTAATAGGGGCCACAGTGGCCGAATGGTTAGACCCTTGGGTTCTCACTAAGGCGATCCTGGTTCGATTCCAGGCGAGGTCGGTTTCCGGATTTCCTCATGTAGCCGGATGATGGCGCTGGACGACGGGCTTTCTCGGGGTTCCCTATCTTCTTCCAGTGTTGCACCATACTCACTTCATGTCACCGTCACCAGCTCTAAAACCTACATGCTAGGCGCTGACAAAAATATCTAATTTTATATTAATACCGCACTATCCTTGCTCAGAGAGTTCTACTGCTTTATCGTACTATGAAATTAGATTTACACCAGTTACACAAGCAGTCTTTGATGATAAATCCGTGGCAACCATACTATTGCAACATAGCATATTTGTTTGGTTACGAGATTCGCAAGGAAGTGGCTGTGCCTGAATCTGCACATGTTTCAGGCTTTACAACAAATGCATTAATTTTTCATACTGTTTTCTAGAAAACGCCGCTCTAGCAATTTTTGACATCACGATCTTTTACGCACCTAGTTGAACATCAACTAGAGTGAGGCATTCCAAGGTTTGTAGTAGAAAAATATGTCATGCTTAATTTGAAAAATGATGGACCAATGATATCGCCACATAATAAATAACTAAGAATGAAGTAAAGTCTGTTTTAAAACACTATACAATGTTTCGATATTAAATATTGAGTATTTTGAATTGATATTAAATTGTAATTTGATTATCTATTTTTAGAGCAGCATTACTCCCACTATATTTACTCTACAGACAAATCGAAAACACGTTTTCGACATGGTTTCTTGTGAGTTTTCGCTACACGAAGTAAATAAACACACTGTGTCCTCAATCATCCGGTTGTGTATATACATAGAAAAATATATATATATAATCACGCCTTGTTACTTTGGAGGAGTGCTCGTCTTTGTGCCGGGCTCGCTGGCCACTTCTACGAAGTAGCCGGACAACCGCGGGTCAGTCACCTCTCCTATCAAGGGAAACAGTTTATCACCTGGCAACAAGGGGCGTTAGTTTTCAAACTCAGGACCGGGTGTATGTCACATTGGGGTTACTGGCCAGACACTTGTTGTTTCGGCAGGAGAGTCATCGGCGACGGGGCAGTTGGACGCCATTTTCGGAAAGTTAACCTTTGTCGTCTACCGGGAACGGACGTGTTGTCGGGACCGGAAGCCTGACTGGAACCTCAGGCTGTTTAAAATGTAGTTTCTGGCTACCGCCTCCCAAAGGCTAGATGGTCAGTGTTGCACTCGGTTATCGAGAACTTAGTGAAACCCGTAGCGTTGGCGTCGGCAGAGAAGCCTGCTTCCAAGGACTTCGCCAGGAGCTAAGGTTTGGACGCCCTGGCTGTAGGGGACCGACGACACAAATCTTAAGTCTTCCGCCTGTCGAGACTATAGCGATTAGTTAACGATAAGTTATGTAGTGTTTTAAGACAGACGATACAGTTAAAGATAGACGGTTTAACCAAAGTAAAAGCTAAAGTTAATGTTAATTTTATAAGTAAAGTTAAAGTAAGAACGAAATGTATAGTTAAGATAATATACTTATTAGTTGTGAGAAATTAAACTGGGAGAGAGCGCGAGTCTCAGTCTGAACACCCACACGCACACACACGTACACACACGCACACGAAAGATAAAAGTAATTTCTAAAGGAAACCAATAAATTTGATAATGTTTTCTTGAAATACTTTGTAAAATGAAGTTTTAAATGTTGGCGATTTTAACAATCTTTAAATGGTCGTTTGCAACATGTTTTAATTAATTCATTACGTGTCCTTTTAAAGATTTTAATAATGTTCCAACGGGTTAAATAATTGTTAGTTTATAATTTGTCAGAAATTTTAAATGTTTAAATCAGTTGTTTGAAGGTTTAAATGTTCGTAACTCTTCTAGTCACTGATTGGTCTGTTTAATTTTTACTTGTGATAACTCTTTGAATTTATAAATAATTCTTTTTATTCAATAAATAATAGTCTTTCAATGAAGCCGAAAGTGTTTTAAATAAGTTTTCATTAATTACTGTTACACCTGTTTTCTTAATTTATCAGCCTAGTGTTAAGTTGTCTTATAATTTATTATTTCAGGTGTTACATCAGGAAAACACACGTACTCATTACTGAGTACATTACCTTTACGATCCCTTTTCGTACCTCTTCGTCAATTTAAAGAAGTGAATAATCTCAGAAATCTTTTGTTTTACCCCTGATAGTTATGTAAATCTCGCCTTGCCCCTGAAGTTCGACCACTTTTAGGATTATTTATAATGGTTCTATTCCAGAACTATTCCCGGTCAGGCCCGGCCGTGTCTATGTGTGTGTATATATTATATATATATATATATATATATATATATATATATATATATATATATATGTAATATATATATATAATATATAATATATATATATAATGCGTTATAAAATGACTGCACACTGCAACAACTAAAATGTGACATAACATATTTAAAATATGGCCAGATAAACATATAATCCTGACGTTGCAGTCATTTTGATTGGACCCGTTACCCGGTTTTCATCAAATGAGAAAAGCAATACAATTTTATAAAAAAAATTTCAAAATAAATATTTACTGTTCTTAACTAAACGAAGTCATGCAAAAAGGAACCTACGTTCCACGTAATTTATTTTCAAATAATCAGACCACATAGGAGAATGTCCAAAAAAATATCCTAGATAAAATACAAACATTAAATCAAGGTAGCTGAAGGGGAAAAAATCCAGAAAAGGTACAAAATGCGGAATTCCGGTGGTGGTGTGTTATTATACAAGGTTTAAAGGACACAGTAAATTATGACCTTAAATACCTTAGTTCAAGTAAACTGTGGGTTGAGTAATATTATAGAACCAACATTTTTACTAGCTAAAAATGTCAGAATAATTCGCACATGTCTCGAAACAATTACTAGAACAAAACTGACAAGAGTACTATTATTAGTATTGAAAGAACACTTTGAATTGTTTATAACCTTAAGTGTGTGTTAGGTTTACGAAATATTAGATTTTAACCACAAAATTAATCGTGCACTTAGGTTTATAATCATATAAGTCAAGGTAGGTACAGTTTTATTTATCACCTAACGTTATGCTCATCAGCTTAATCATCAAATTTTCATTCCACGGGCGGAAACATTTCACATCAACAATGTCATTGACTGTTGACGAAATAGCAAAAAGTATGGTAATAATTGCTGAATTTATATCTAGGTAAATATTAACCTAATAATCTAAATTAAGAAAAGAATATTTGTTTTCTCTTTGCTTCGCTTTCTCTTTGTCTGCATGTTTTTATCTCTCAAATATTGCACAATTTCATACATTCATGGTACTCGAAGGTAAGATATCTTATAATTCTAGTCGTTCGCTCTTTTTTACCCGCAAAATGCCAGCTATGATGCAGTGACAAATACTCTGTAAACTGTGACCACACCCGTGGAAACAATGTTTTTCTGCCTAGAACCATGTACTTTTAAATGTAATTTCTTTAACATACAAATATAAGTTAGATGGTTAACGTCTTAAAAAAAGGAAAGAAGGTTTTACTGCAACAATTTGAAAAGTGTTTTATTGAACCACTGTTTTAAGAGCAGTGAGAGATATAAGCTTGAATATGAGATTTGTACCTGGTATACAATTAACTTAAATATTAAATATTAGTAAATAGTTTGCTTTATCAGTTAGAAATATTTCTGCTTTACGTGGGCAATATTTTTCGAAGTAAAAAATTTAACAAAAAAATAATTAATATTTTTGTGAAAACTTTCCTTGCTATTTTATACTTTATCATGGAAACAATGAAACACTAGTTTATAATAAACTAACTTTTACACTTAACAGTTTTGAGCTCTCGGGAAAGATTTTACTGTGAAAGATTAAAACATTATGTAATGCTAGTTATGAAAGTCCTGCCCGTGGTTAGCCGAAAATCATAATGAATTCACAATACGCGTACTTAAAAAAATGTTATGTATAACGTTCAGCGTTTTTTTATGTTTATTATTTTAAAACTAATATATATATGAAACCACAACACAAGCCTTTCTTGCGTGATAAAACGATATAGAATTATTTTAAGTAATGAAAAGATGCAAATCCACGAAAGTTACTAAAATTAAAAAAAAAATGAATAAGCAGGAAAATTTATTGTGAAAATGTTCTTGTTGAATATTTAATAAACATTTCTTACGTCTCATGTAAAAGACTTTTGCTGTATGTCACGGGATATTTATGTTATAAAATACGAAGAGTCGTGTAAAAGTTTACTTTTTCGTGCCAAGCATTTCCCCCTCGACTGTGCACCGGAGGAGACCAGCCGCCTGATAAAGTAGGCGGCTATTAATTAGCGCAGACCTCTCATTAACGAACGACTTGCTTTTCCTTAAGACAGCACTTCCTTCCCCCGCCTTCTCTCGCTTGCAAGCCTCACCAAAAAAAAACAAAATAAACAAAAAACGTATATGTTTTCAGCAAAAATACAACCTAGCGCCGTTCCGTTCCGTCTCGGAAATATCTGCGAGAAATTTATTTAATTTTAGCTTTTATGTATTAAAAGATATTTCAACTGAAATTGTGAATACCAAAAAAAACAGTAGTTAATTAATCCAGATGTAAGGTTCTTGAACCGAGCAACACCAGTTAAGTATAAGGTAGATTAGTTATATTCTGTAAGTAGATTTACTGTTTTGATTTTCACGGAAAAGAATGGTCTCTGTAGTATATATTTCATAAGAGGTATACACTTACGTGGCTTAGGTTTAATGAACTGTTGCAATTAAAGCCATAAGAGTTATCTAAATTCTCTCAATGACAATCACTGTTTAAATATCTTCGTAAAATAATTGCTACGATCAACGGCCTGTATACGGGATATATTTTTGTACGTAGATATTTATTTACGCAATCACTACATAAATATATAGATTTGTACGCAATAGGTTTATTACATTTAATTTCTCGTACATGTTTAATAAAAAAAAATTAGTTAGCAATAACTTTTTTATTAAGTTTCTGTTGTAGTAACTCTTAAAAAGAAACTGTGATTAAATTACAAATACAACTTCAGATTATTTATACTATTTAAAGTAATTTTATCAAGTTTAGCAATATTTCCCTTCAAGAAAACAAAGCAAACTCTTGCTAACAAATTTGAAGTCGTGGCTAATAATGCGCAAGAACAAGATACAAATATTTTTTATTATTTTTATGAAGGAACAGAGTTGAAAAGTAAGAGAATCATAAATGGTAGTTAAAAATAATTAAAACATTATACATAAAAAATGACAAATCACTTTTAAAATTACAACAATTGCTTACGCTTATAACCGATATTAGCACGTCAGTGTTAACATGATTGAATATAGGGCTACAGTCTTATAAGTTCATGGGCACCAACATCGTTAGCGAAATATGTTAAACGCTTTAGTTAAAAAAGTCATATATCTTTAGATTTTATGAAAAAATTAAATTTCTAAATTTTTTGTGAAATTTGGCATGTTTATATTGTCGTTTAAAACAACTTAAATTGATTATAAATTATAAAGAAATTTTAGATATATAAATTACGTTTGCTGTGATGTACGAAATGTATTTTTAAGATGCATAATACGGATAACATACAAACTTACAGAATGTATGGGCATCATTGAAACTGTAACACGTCAAAATTTAAGGTGTATACGATGTGCCTGGAGGGGAAGGTGATACTTGTGACAAAAAACACTGTGGGGGTTGCATATCGTGTAGGCGAAAACAAGGGTCGGCTGAAGCTGCTACAGAGATGTGTCTTGGGAAGACGCTGCGAATATAGTTTACCGGCCCTACCTCGTGCTACGTGGATGGTTGGAGTAGAGTGTCCCAGTAGTTTGTGCTGACACAGCACAGAGCCAACGATAACCTCTGCGCTGCTGACCCGACCTGACACACCTGCCTTCCTCAGCTGCTGTATTTAGATATTCGTCACCTTGTCAGATAGTTCGTGCTCATGTACGGCCATCTTTGTCTCTCAGCACGCTAACTTGTGCTGCCAGCTGTGTTGATCTCCAAACAAATGCTATAGTTTCTCAATACAATTTTTGGTTTGTTAAATTATAGTAACTTAGTAATGAATCATGGCATGTATCGAGTAGTGCTTAAACGGCAGCTAGGCATGGGTTTTTATACTGTGTAAATAATTGCTGTAGCCAAGCTTCTTTACTGTATATTCATTTGTAAGTGCATCGTAGAAGGTATTTTTTTCTAACAAAACATGTTTATAGTTTTTTTTTTTTTTTTTTAACTTTTTTTTGTGAAACCAATATTTTCTGTTAGAAACTATGTGCATATCTGGGCGACAGACTCTCTACACTCGATAGTGCTATCTCAAACATTTGTTATGATGTGTTAGTGATGTTTTGTTTATGTATGAAGGTTCTGCTAGGGTGCTCACTTCCGAAATATATTTATAATTTATAAACCTTCATGCAGGAATCTTAGCCCTGAATGTGAAAACACGCGTATACTTGTAGTTTTATTGACACAGGAATTATAATATAAACATTCCCTCGCCTAAAAAAGAAAGCCTTTTATGTAATAAAATACTAGAATAAATAATTACAAGATATGTTGCTGCAGTGCTACATAACAATACTTCGTAATGGTATATTAATATGTTCTTAAATTTTTTTGCTCTAAAATTTAAATGTTTATTGTATGAGCTCATGCTGTACTTCAATTTGTTTTAAATGTAGACCTTTTTTATTTAAATATATATTTTTTTTCCATTTTTACACAGAATACAATTTGTGCTCGATTTTTACAGTAAGTAAACTGAGTGTGCCTTGCGTTGCTATGGTTTATCTAGGATATCGTGCATGTGTCAAATATGTTTTTTTAATTTCGTTACATTTGTAACAATTAGAATAATCTGGTTTTAATTATTTTGTTTATAAACTTTTTTTAAGTCTCACTTCCAAACAAAAACTTTCTGATTCAAATTATTATGGATTCTTAACATCTGTCACAGTTTTGTATAAAAGTAATAGTAACGTTATGAACGCATAAATAAATAAAACCTCATTGCCTAATTACGCTGCGTGATTATAAATCTATCCTGTTTTTTGTATAATAAAGAGCAGAGAATAGAAAAAATTACTTCAATGCAATTTTAGAATATCAATATACAACACTTGTAATATAAGTAGAATTTTCTTTTGTACATTTTCATTTCACAAGTATGTGAAAGGTATGTCTACTCATATCAGTTCTTTGCTAAAAACCTTTTCTTACGGTAGTATTATATTTTATATTATAATACTTACCACGTTTCTTTCCAGAATGTTTCTATAACTCGAAAGCAAATAACTATCAAAATAATTCTAGAAATGTAGATAGACAGTAGTTGAAAGAAAAAAAACAGAAACATAACATAATTTTGTTGCAGTTTCTTCAGTATATATGTAAGTATTAAAGAGTCAAGCACGTAAAATTTACATGAAAAAAATTTTTCAGACAAGGGCTGGATTGCCTGTCTCAGAGAACAATAAAGCAGAAACTTCAAATAACAAAATATGGTACAATATTAATAGGTACCGTAAATTTCCTTCATAAACACATACATACGTAATAACAATTTATGAAACCAAGGTACTTTCCTGTCACATCTCGAGCTGAACAACATGTTATAAAACATTTATACCTGACATAATCTTGGTTGAAAGATGAAAATTTAAGCGTAGGAGAAATGTATTTAGTAGAAGTGTATGTAACACTAGAGTGTAAAAAAAAATTGTTTATGTTAATAGAGATCACACTATTGTACTCACGTTAAATATCGCAGTAAGTGTGCGGAGTTTTCGGACCAAATCCTTCAGTTTTTTTTTGTGTGCAATCGGAATATCTTTTGTTTGGTTTCTATTTCAGTTATACGGATAACTGTTTTCTTTATCTTTAGACAAGAACTAGGTAGTAACGTACTTTAAGTTCCAGCTGTTTTGTTCCCTGAATTTGATTTCTAGTGCATTTTGTTTTCCTTTGGGCATTCATATATTGTGCATTAAATTTTATTTATTTCGGTCTTAAAATATGTTCATTTTTGGTTCGAAAAAAAATTCCTTCACATTAACCTGAATCTTAAGGTAAAAATAAATCAGTTGCGTTGCAGTAAATAAATTTCATTGGAAATTCGATTTAGCTACGTAAAATGTTGTTAATACTGTTACTTCCCAAATATAGAAGAGAAGAAACAATAATGTTGCGTTGTTGAACCCTTGGTGAATGAACTCTACTGTGACATCCGAGAGTGGTTTTAGATCAATAGCCTAAAATGAAACCCAATGACCTTCTAGTTTTCAGGCGGCGTACGGTTAGCTTAATCTCTTCCACCCGATTGGGCTCTGGTTCATATTCAGTGAGTTTCTGAAAACAATCTCTCGAATTTTCAAATAATTTCGATCCCTTTGTTGTCAGTCACGGAGACTAGTGTCCGGCTGACACACTGATTCCGAGCCTCGTTGCTTTGCCGAAAGGGTTTGTCTGTGTCTCGTGTATGTCAAGTTATTATACACTGTTATTTCACAGCGCTCTTTTCTGTCTACAAATCTTCCTAATTTTGCCCATTAGTCTGCAGGTACACAACATCAACTTTAGTATCTGCGTAGTTTTTGTGATGTAATTCGTAGTGTATACATTCCAAACTCTTTGCTGCGATATATTAAGTTGGAAATTGAACAAGCTTTTTTTTCGAATGCACCTGGATGTGAAACTTTTTTTAACTAACGTATACTTTTGTTTTGGAATTTTGATTTTTTTTGCTGCTTAAGTGTGGGTCACTTAAGGTTAAGAAGACTTTCTAGATGTACTTTCGTTTCCTCTGTCGGGGCCGTAGTTGGCTCAGTGAACCGAGCACTTGCCGCCCCGCAAGGCGACTCGAGTTTGATTCCTGGCGAGTTGTAACAGAAATCTTTCATGCAGTAACAAAGCCGAACGATCTAGTTGGTCAGCTGTTTTACTCAAGGGTCTTCCGTTTTCTGTTCCTTATATTACAGCGCTGCTATTTACGCACTCCATATCATCCCCCACACTGTAAAAAAATGTTTGTACTTTTACAAAGAAAAGTCTTGGAAACCCAGTTGCCAAAGAAATTCCTTGTAAAACTACAATGGTTATCCTTGTAATAAAATTCAAAGTAAATGTTTGTAAAATTATAAGGACTAGCTTTGTAGCTGTACTTTCAATGAGGAAAAAATAAATTGAAATGTTCATTGTACTTCATAAATAAAACTTAACTTATTTATCAAATAACTTTTGAATAAAGGACGTATACAAGAGATAATTTTGAAGAAATAAAAAAAAAAAAAAACCTCGGTAGATGCTAAGTTCCGAACCACTCTCCCCAGGCGTAGCTTTTACGCATGGAACCCCTACACCACTGTGATTTATACATTTCTTAGTCTTTATTTATTTATATACATTCAAGTAAAGTTCTGTAATAATTCTAACTTTCAAAGCACGCAATTTATATAAATATTCTCTTAATTAAAAAAAAAATACTTTCAAGAGGGTGTGATCATTGCATAAGTAATTTCCGGCGAACTTACGGATTTTGTAGGCTACACATATTTTTATATATTTTTTTGCAAACAAAATTCTTTTAATGTTATAAACTAATAATTTTACAAGGAATATTTTCAAAATTTATATAAGTTTGTACAACTACGAAGAAGTGCCATGTCATATTTTACAAAATAATTTACAGTGCAGGAACTGTCGATATATGTACAAGGAATTCCTTTGTAGTATTACAAATTTACCTTTGTAACTTCATAAACTAATGATTTTACAAAGAATATCTTTGTATTTTTACAAGGACTTGTAAAAGCACAAGGAATATCATTGTAAATTTTACGAAAATTTTTTAGAATGCACCAGTTTTAAAGATACATCTGTGAAATGCTCACTAATATAGCTTCACTTCACTTTCCCGTCTCCCTTGCATTTCGCAGTAGATCCATAACTATCGTTGTTTGCCGTCATCAGCTTTGAAGACCACGTTGGTGTAAATCAGTACGAACACCTAAGCAGTTAATGTTAGAACGTATTTAATGCTAAAATTCTAACGATCAAATGTTGTACATGTTCTGTATTTTATTGAAATTTGCCTGTCATAATTTAAAAAGTGAAAATTATATCTTGATGATAAATTATCAGTCATCACAACAGTTACAGACCGACTATTGAAGTAGATAACATTTGATCTTCTATGGGTTGTTAGTGATTTCATCATGCTATGTGGTAAACTTTAAAATTATTCGATAGTAGTGTTTTTTAAGTCAAATGTAATCAAAATAAGAAAAAATGCACAGAATCGTATTGATTCGAGTGAGGCATTTTAAATCTCTATAATATCTGAAATAATATTTTGGTGTTTACAAATCAAGGTAGGGCATCATAGGCGAGTCGTAGTTACTAATTTTCATAGAATGTTCAGAAACACACATTAAAATGTGTAATTGTCGCCATTTAGTAAAATTAATTACTTTCATATAAAACTATAAATCCATAACACCTACCAATATTGAACACGCAATTATTCATTTATATTTTTGAATTAGTAATTTAGTCCCTCGATTCCAGAGTCATCAGCTACTGTCATTGCTATCATATTGCATTTGGCCTTGACTTTTCACCTTAACCTTAAAGTATCAAATTTAAATATTTCCGAAAAAAAACTGTTTTCCTTTCTATTAGAAATATTCCGGAATTTTTAAAAAACTCCGAATATGTTCCACTATATTTTTTACCTCCTACTTTTCGTCAGTGATTGGTTGGGAGCTGCCATCTTGGTACTTGCACCTCAGGTACACTCCGCAATCTTCGACTTGGCCGCCATATTCGTTTGAGTTCGTTGCCAAGGGTGTGATTAATAGATTATTTAATTACTGTTGCACTGTATGTAAAGATCACATGTCATGCAGCCTAAGCGTATATATCACATTTATAATTGTATGCCTTATAACCTTATACATAATAAAAATAATCATTACTATTAAAATATAAATGTATTTAAATGCAAAGTTTGCTTGCGACGTATGCCTGATCATTTTTGAAATTTGTTGTTATTTTATTACACACGATTTAATCAATCAATTATTAAAACCTTAATTATTTCAATTATGACGAAACAGTCATTTAGATCCCTAAATATATACACACACGCTTAGCTTACGCGATAGATTTCCGATAAATTAAATAAGTACAGACAAATATTTTTTATACTTACATGAACACCTCTTCATTCCTCAATCACGGCGGACAGTACCCGGGCCTTCCACATCCAGCAAGGAACTGACTCACGTTTGTATAAACATGCAGTTTTACACATCCTTCCTCAACTCCACCTATTCCCCTTTTCACCTCCCTCATTGGCGTTCATATCATAACCATTTCCATCTCTCTATCCTCTGATACCAATACCAGCACATTATCTTGAAGTGGCATTTTCTTCCTCCAACTTCCCCCTCTCCATTCCTGAGCCAAACTGAGGTATGTATCGGAAATTGTCAGAGCTGATTCCACACTTCTTACCCCAGCCATTATCAGCACATGTTCTTGCATTCTCATCCCTCAACCGAAGTGAAGAGATAGGTAGTCAAGCACTTTCATCAAAATATATAGTATAACTATAATGGTATCAGGGCATTATCCAAGAAAAACATTCAAAAATTTCAACGTACACATTTTTTTAGGTTACATAGAAAGTTAATGGAAATACGTGTATTATTTTTCTTAAGTTCGTGGGTGATCCAATATATTGCATGCACATATCTCTAGAATCTTGCATAAAGCCTGAATCAGTTCACCAGAACGTAAGGATCTTCGGGAAATTAATAACCAATAGGTTGGTCTTCTGTCATCTCAGTATCTCCCCTCATTGTCACTTCACTGGGGAGATCCATGAGAATTTCCGGATCTTTTTCATCAGTGATGTGTTCGTCACCTCCATTTTCAGCGATTACGTCATCAAAATGTATATTCGTTATATATTCGCTGTCTTCTACAAGATAAACGCTTTCAGTGTCCTTATATCAAGTGTCTCACTTGCTCGACAAGCCTAACTGTATCCTCGGAAAATATGTTACCTACAGTCGTCCCCCTCTCCGACATACCTCACCCTCCTACTCACATTCGTCTCGCTACACCCTCCCAGCCAATAGCATACAAGTAGCCTGGCCATCGCGACATGCAGTGCGTACAGTCTCGTCAGCCGGAAAGTGGAAACCAGTGTGCAGTTGTGGTCCAGGTCGTGTCGTTTATTTAGCACAGAGCATCTACAAGGTATATTATTGTGACATACAAAATACATAGCAGCAAAGTAGCAAACATCGATGTGTCAGCAATGGGTGTTTGTTTGCACTGAGAGGTTATAGTGTCATATCAGTAGATATGTCTGAGAAACACCAAAGTAATAGTATGTTACTTTATAATACGTTATCGTTGAACAAACATACTGCCGATCGCATACTTGTCCCATTACAGCAAGTTTTACATGTGCAAGTAATAGTTACTGTCTCCAGGCGTTGTACCGTTGTAGCATCTCAATTAATTAGGTATTTCCTTGATATTTATTGGTCTTAATTATCATCATATGTGAACGATGGCAGTAAATGATATTTTTGTTCGCAAGTTTAATTAATATTTATTTTGCGCTACATACGTCATATGTTTAGGAATGTTGAACATGGTATGATTTTCGTTTACTTGAATCACAAACATGTGTGAAATTTGTTGTGATTTATTATTTTGTGGGTTAATTTGTAAAAGTAGATAACTTGATGTGTATAATGTTAAACTGATGAATTAAATAATTTTTGCTTGTTTTTTTTTTTTTTTTAATTCTGTAAAATATATATATATTTTTTTTCGTATACGTTTGTTGGTTGCGGAAATATGAACCAATTTGTAAAATTCAGAGGTTAGATTCTTTAAGAGGGTGTTGGGGCTGGGACAATTAGAAATAAGTAGGCTACCGCTATTAGTTTCTAGCAACCACCGAAACTTTAGCTTTCCCAGAATTATTCCCGATAAAAAAAAACTTAATTTCATGGGTTGCAACGGCCTGTTAGACCTACTAGAGACTGTCACTTACAATTTGAACGGAGTGTACGCGGAGGGCTCTAAGACATTCCCCTCCTCTGCCATCACACGGTGACCTCTTACCACTAGCACTCTTACCTCCCCTACTCGGGGCTACACTTAAGTTTGTCGAGCGGCATCTTGCTTCACGGCTGCGAGAGTACAGCAAGCTTACACTTTGTACTAACTGTCTCTGCTGCGTGTTTTGTATCAGTTGCAGAGTCTTTAAGTCCCTCGACGTCTGTAAACATATGGGACTCAAAAGTGAAGAAGGCAAAATAATTGATGACTTTCCTAGGACCCGTGAACCATGTGAAACTACAATAGTGTGATATGTAGTATACTGAGACAATAATGACTTTTCTGTAGACTGGCATGCATTTTCCTCGCAGTTTCAGACGTACATTTTCAAATTATCACCTCTCCAAAATTGTTTACCTCACGTGTAGCAACAAATTATCAGGTTTGAGGGATTCTGATATCCAAACCTTTCATGTAACTAGGTATTTCATCCAAAGGAGGATTCCTTGGGGCAGAAGCGCCACAGATGCCGCCTAGTTCAATTTTCTTCTTAGATAATTGTAAAAAATTATACATAATTTCCATTATGAAGTAAGGTAGGATATCGTAAAATTCAGCTTCTCAAGAGATAAAATTTTATTATTTTAAAATAATACATTTTATGAAACTCATCAGCTAGGGTTAAGTTTCTTACTAGAGGTGAACTCAATATATATTACTATCATAATGTGTGCACTTAGCTCGTAAAATTTGCGATAGATTGCGAGAGAATGCATATTATTACTGTACTTGTTATTATATTAGTACACTACAAAGAGCTGTATTCCTTTTTATGCTCACGCCCAGGTTCTGGGAATTTTTCTGTCATAACATTGGTATGTATATGTGCTTGCCCGTAGGAATAAAAACTGCTATCATCTCCACTTCAAAAGTGTACAATCATTAGTAGTTTACAATAACTTAAAACATTTTAAGTTCTGCATTGAATTAATATTTTACTTTCAAAATTTATTTACAGTTTCTAAGTAGAGAATTATCCATCCCAGATACCCAGAGCTGCCATGAACGATATACCAACCGTCAGTAGAGTAAGATGGCATTTTTTATTTATTAAATGAGCTGCCTTACAGCCTGACATTCAAGGTGAGGTGTTACATTGTACGCTACTATATCGCATATCTGAAACATACTACTCATTGAGCACAGTCGATAATACCTCCTCCTTAATTTTGCTGAATGCATGCCCGTAGTTATAGGTAAACATAAACATTACATCCTGCGAACATAAGAGAGGTTATTTATTTTATATAGATGTAATCTTTGAACATAAAAGTTTTTTTTTTGACATATGACATTGCGGGCGAATGTTGCCATGCTGCAGAAAATTCTACAATAAAACAAAAAACAAAGGAAGAAAAGCCAGTAAGCTGTAGTAAACATATATCTGAAAGTACAACCACCAACCAATATTTTAAACGTAGTTGCTGTTTACATTAAATTATTCCATGTGGACAAAGTCACATTCAAGCAGCTAGTTACAAAACAATTGTAATAATAGATTCTGTAAACTATGATTGATATTATTTGAAATGTATCAGGTGTGCTAAGTTAGGAGTTGGTTTAGGAAAGTTCCATGTTTAGGAATGAAATTAATGTTAGATTTAAAAATAAATGCTATACTAAATATTTTAATTAAGGCCAATATTATTTAATTTTTGTATGGTTCCACTGAAAATTAGGACTAGAACTATAAACACTGTTAGTACATGATTTAAAACATATTGTTCAAATGTAAAAATATACTTTCATTAATTAATGTAATTTTACAATTTAAACACATTATATAGACTGAATTTTATGTGGGAAAGGATGGGATGAACGTTAGCTATAAGAATTATTAGTGTAAAAAATTTAATAGAATGTTAAAATTTGTAACGATATTTTCAATTGTTACGCTAATAAGTATTGTATTAAAATATAATTAAATAACATTGATTGATTTTTAAATAATGTTCTACAGTACCTAGCTGCAAACAAAGTAACACGAAAAGGATGTCCTTGAGCTTCATTAGAAGACACAAGATTTGCACGATTTTTTTTGCATAGGTAAGGAAAATAGGAATATTTTAGAGGGCTATGGAGAAATGTTTCGAAAATTAATGAAATTGTGGATGTTTCTGAGGATAAAAAGGTTCATTTTAGGGATGATAAAGAAGACAATACGATCTATGAAAGACCTGGGCAATGGAACGGCATGACAGAATTTAGTTTCTTGGATATACTCCATTGCGATATAGATATTTATCAATGATAACTAAAGAGATAGTTTTCTTTGACAGTCACCTATATCGCAATGGAGTATGTCCAAGAAACTAAATCCTGTAAAAGAAATAGTTTGATAGGTGACGTCATCCAACATGGTTAGTAGCTTCATATAGCATAATCTCTGGGCTCCTGTACCAGAACCAACTAAACCATAGCTCTTTACCAGTACATGTGGAATGAGTACTTTTTGAGAGCTCTATAAGTTGTCACGAACTAAGCTTCATTATATCTCCTAGCCGCGTACTCTTCAAACACATGTTTTCTTAAGTGCCTTTGTAATTAGTTACGTCAGCGTAGAAATTTTCTTTCCCTGAGTGGCGATAATTACAATGTTGGCTGCATGGTGATTGATGCTTAGCACAGGAGGCACGACGAGAGTTGTAATTGGGCCATCAATTTCACTGACAAATCGCACATCTCCTCGCCATCTTCCAGTAGCGAGAGTGTGAAGAAGGGCTGGAGAACTCTCTCCGCTCAACAGCCACGCCCAATAGAAGATAACTCGCGTGAAGGAGGCGTACTCATATCCGCTGACGAGAAAGGATTTCTCCGTTCTGCAGAGTTATTTTTGGAACTGGGATAACGACCTGCCGGAAGAGAGCCATTAAGACCATGTGCGCAGCTTTTTTTCCTTGTGAAACGGGCCTTAATGTTGAGAAAACAGCATTATTCATGAATCTTTCCGCCCTAACTTGCTTAAAGAGCCAACAATATGTCACAAAGAATCCATTATGTATGCGCTTGTCCATACGGTTGAATTTTTCAGGGAAAATCTAGCCAGTTATGAGCGCGCTGACGTCAAATATTTTGTAGCGGGATTAACATTGCTAAAAAAATTATCAGTTTATTTGAAATTTAATGCGTGAATCCACATTAGGAAAATAACATATGATGATGTTATACGGTGTAATTCGAATGTCTTAATGTAGGGTCTGGATCGACGTAGTTATTTTCAGACTTCTGTAGTAGTTTTTTTCATTTAGATAACAAAAATGACCCTGCATTAGAAATTTAGTGTTTTACAAATCCTTTCATAATTTTATCAAATTTATGTATATGCATTACATGATGACTCTAAAACCGCACGATTTTATTTATATATGAGCTGTATGCACTATTCATTTTGTGTCTTAGTCTTAATTGTACATATTTATAAATTTTTGCTAGGTGTTTTAATTTTATCCACGAGTTTTACTTATTTATTCAAACAGAAACTGAAATCGCAAAATCAATAATTGTAATATACGCGTCTCGTCGTGTTCCATCTTAAATACACGCTGCGGAGAAACGAAAGAGGAAGTTATTTTATTCTTAAATGGTATTGTTTTATTAATATATATATCAAAACGAAGATATTAACAATTTGTATAATGTATGACAACTTTGCTTAACATACTGACCTTGAACGACGGGAAATGTGGGTCGAATACCTGTTGATAATGATTGTACGCCTTCATAGAAATTACACTGTCAAGTACTTTTTAGAATGTTGATATGATTTTGTTGCATTGTACCCACGTGAAATAATCGCACATTAGGTGGTATAAGAATTCTTAAATGTTATTCTAGTTTGCCAGTGCTAAAATTACTGTAATTTTTTTTTATTTGTTCAACATACAAAACTGAAACTGGTTATATCTCCTTAGTTTTTAAGTTAGTACATGGGGTTTCTGTTCCCTTTTAGTCGTGTTTCTATCTTTTTTTTATATTTACTATTACTCAATTTCAATAAACCAATTATCTTGTGCTGCGAATCATTGTGTTGACGGCGAAATATATTCACTTTTAGTTAAAAAATTGTAGAAATGTCATTGCTAAATATTGCTTAACTTATTAAAGAAGAAAAAGTTTTAGATTTCAAACAGGGAGATCCAAATGCCAAGTGTTCAAAGTATTAAATGTATACAATTTTATAGATGAAATTATTTCAGAGAAGATTGAGTTGTGACATGATATAACATAAGCAATTTGAACATGAACACCATTACTTTATTTGTAGGCGTATGTTCTGTGTTCTTTCCCTGATATCAGGAAGGTTGAATACAATTTGTTTTCGATTAACCCTCGAAGATGGTTATGGAAATACCTTAAAATATATTCACGTTTTTGTACTGTATTAAAGTCAACCAAATTTCCATAAGGAAACGTAGTTTTTTGTATATTCATTTTAATCAGACGATTCGAAAAGCAAAAATGAATATAGAGAAACAATTTGTTTGTTACAAGAAAGTGATTTGTTTCTGGGAAAATAAGTATTAAAATTTTAAAACAATTTAACCCAGTGCAATTACATGGTTTTAAGTGTGATATTTTTGTGTGGCACGGCCATTAATATAAGTGGTCGATTGGTCACATATGTTCGTAGATAATTTTCCTGGATGTAACTTCTACATAACAGTTTGCTTCCTAAAATATTCAAAAATACTCTTTTGTATAACCAGTGCTTCAGGCAAGTGATGTCACGGTGACAGAAACCCTTTGATGTAGAACCACTACACTACTTTATTAATGGCAACGCTGTTTCTGAACCAACGAACTCATAACACTGTACAAAAACGCAATTCTTTCCGCCTACTGTTACACCCAGAACACCTCTGGATTCTCTGTGAAATGTTAAATCTGTTGGAAACTGATGGTTTTCACAAAGCAACATGATTGGAAATATACAGCAACTGCGCGATTAATGCTGACCGCAGGGTGAAATTACTGGCGCACGTGCGTTGGAGTCTGCGGCTTGCAAACAATCCACAGTCTCATTTGCTCCAACCACCCACAAAATTATAAATGTGCGTACATTGAGCGCGATTATAAAACAAATTGACCTTTTCCAGTAAAACCAACTAGATATTATCATGGCCATTACGTAAGGACTTTCGGGTAAACCAAATTGAACGAGTTTTTTTTCTAAACCATGTGATTTAATGTGGTAAATGACTCAAATATAATTTACGAGTTCCCCTTTGAAGCTTAAATATTGCACTATTACAAGCAAATCGAATATACGGGCTCATGTTTATTTACAAGAGAACTTAAATTTAAGAGTGTGATTTTCGTTTATTTAAAAAAAACAGTGGTTTATGAGACATGGAACAGGGATGACTTGACCAACTTCTGTTAGAAAGGACACTCATATTATTTATATGAAGTAGCTTCAGTAATCCGTTAAATAAAAAAAAAACAATATTTGTAACGGGAATGTGGCACGAGACTTGTTTCGCGAATACAGAGTTCGGTAAATGGCCACTAAGTTACTGGTGTAAAAACTACTCGTGCTTGCTTCAGCATCACTTTTGTTGGATTGGCGTGTCTTGCATATATTGGAGAAAAATTATTTACATTTAAGAACACTTAAAAATGTATACGTTTCATTTGTGAAAAAATAATCCCTATTGTAAAACAAATTGTGCTTATAAATTGAAAATAAAAGTTAAAAGCACACACACACGCATATATATATACACACACACACAAATATACAACGTGTATCTAAAACATACCTACAAACTTTAACAGGTTATTCGTGAGGCGGAAATAGAAAGTTTGATTTAGGGAACCCATGATCCAGGTCAAATAGGGAGGGCTGTAGACGTATCCAAATTTTAAGAATAAATTACTAATTATTGTATTATTTTGAAAACGGCTTGCTTGACAGAAACAGATTTCTGGCTACCAATAAGTGTCTCCGAAATCAATAATAACGTGAGGGAATTGTACATTTAACAAACCTCAATCACGTTTAAATGGGGTGGCATCACCCTTATTTTTGAAAAAAAAAACTTACGTGAGAGTTAAAATGTGCTATTTTTTACCAAAAACAACAAAACGTCGGCAAAATTAAAAAAAAAAAAGAAACGTTTCTTGCAAAAGCTGTCAAAATCCCGTCCTATAAGGGTAATCATTAAACGTTTGATTTCACAGAGAACTGCTATTGCCTGCCAAGTATGCAACAAGGAATGACTGACTGCTTGCTACACCAATGTTGCGTGTGGGCACTTGGTTTGTATCAACGAGGAATCATAAGTTACATCGTGTAGTGTGGTTGCTAATAATATTGGTGTGCCTCGTGGTTCCCCTTCCTCCAACCCCCCTCCCTTATCTGTAGTGTAGTTCTCCTTCCCGAACACGGGAGAGGACTGTAGTAGACTACAAACCCACACTTCGCTGTTTTGCATGCATAGTGCTACAAGTCGACATGACAACGTACACCAACGCCGAAATGACAGACATGGTTCTGCTGTAATGCATGCGCTCCTGTACGGTTATATCACGAGAGATTCCCTGCGCGGAGGCAACCTCATCACGAGACCTTTAGCGGTGTTACCCAGATATTGCGTAAAACAGGCACATTTAAAGTGCGAGGTGGCTCTGGTCACCCAAGGAATGTACGTACCGGATACACCAAATATGGATGAAGAAGTTCTCAACCTTGTGGAGGAAAACCCGTCAACAAACACCCGCGCCAAGGCGCACGGAGTGGGCGTGTCACATTCAACTGTATGGCGTGTTAAGTACGAGCATCTGCTACATGCTTACCACGTGCGAAAGGTCCAGGCATTGTCACCAGCAGATTTTGCTCCTCGACATGCGTTTTCGCAGTGGTTCCTGCGTCAGTGCACAGAATATCCAGACTTTACGTCCATCGTATAGTTTACTGATGAAGCGACATTTACGCGTGATGGTTACTTTAAAAGCAGGGACCGTCACATTTGGGACGATATCAATCCTCATGCAACTACCATAGTAGCGAACCAGCAACGATTCTCTGTGAACATCTGGGCGGGTATTGTCGGCGACCATCTCATTGGGCCCTACTTTATGCCACGCCGATTGAATGGACACATGTACTGCCAACTCCTGCAATTCACATTGCCAGACTTCCTCGAGAACGTGCCGCTTGCTGTTCGGTAACGCATGTGGTTTCAACACGACTATGCCCCGTCACATTACACACGACATGTACGTAATCACCGTGACATGGCATTTCCAGCACAGTGGATTGAAAGAGGTGGGCCTATTGTGTGGCCAGCACGTTCTCCAGACGTAATCCACTCGACATTTTTCTGTGGGAGTTCATTAAGGCTCTGGTGTACGACACACCCATAGAGTCGGAGGAAGATCTGCTAGCTAGGGTAATGGCCGCCTGCGACAAAACTCAAGATACACCAGGTATTTTCGGACGAGTACGGCAGTCTTTGATACGTCGACTCAATTGTTGTAATGAAATGGGAAGCTAAAAATTTCAACACTTTTAGAATTTCATAAGATAGTGCGAAATGACAGTAGTTCACAGACATGCAATAATTTTCTCATTGTATTTATCTTTAAAGTCAGAAAATCCCATCTAATATTTTAATCAAACTCAATAATGTTTTACCACAAACGAAGTTGCAGGACGCATTCCTCTATGGTGCAGCACGCAATCAGTCATTCGTGGTTGCATATTTAGTAGGCAATAGCAGTTCTTTGTTAAATAATACATTTAATGATAACACTTTAATGAATGGATTTAGAAAATTTTTGTAAAAGAAATTCCTTTTTCTAATTTTGCCGACGTTTTATTATTTATGGTCACAAACAGCATATTTTTACTGTCACATACGTTTTTTTTTAATACGGGTTTTGTCACCCAATTTAAACGTAGTGTGTTAAATGTACAAATCCCTCACTTCATTGTTTATTTCGGAGATACTTATTGGTAACCAGAAATCTGTTTCGGTCAAGCAAGCCGTTTTCAAAATATCCCAATAATTTGTAATTTTTTCTCAAACTTTAGAAGCGTCTACAGCCCTCCATATTTGACCTGGACCATGGGTTCCGTATATCAAACTTTCTATTTCCGCCTCAGGGATAACCCGTTAGAGTTTGTCGGTATGTTTTAGATACACGTTGTATATGCACACACAGTAACTGCCCGGTTATGGCTTTGCCCGCGTGAAATAATTTAATGAAAACACACAACTGTGATTGTATATAATCTCATTTTATGTAGTATGTGCCTTAATCTCTTCCAAACAAAGATTTTTACGTCGAAGTCGGCCACTTCATCTCACCTAGGCAAATTTAAGTTATGTTGGACATCTATATTTAGAGACACATGTAATGTCATTTTCCCCCTTGACAGCTAAATTTAGAAAAAGAAAAAAACCTGAAACTATCATTTGGGTGGGTTAGTTTCCTATTGGTGTAAGTCACAAAAAATCGAAAATGGCCTGCAGTGAGGTCTACATACTTACCAAAATAGTCCTAGTCCACTACATTTTTCCATTGCATTACATATTAAATAAGGTAATCCCTGAAGTTTAACACAGATACAAACTTTAAATTCTCACTCCTGAAAAATTTGCATTTGGCAACTAACTCACCTATTATTTACATATGTAATTTTTAAATCAAAAAGCATGCAAAAAATTGACCAGGTTAATTCGGTATTAGCAATAACTCGAAAACTCAATTTTCTCTTAATTTCCCTTAAATATGAGCGTATACAATACACAATAATTCTCGTCGCTAAGACTTATGATATGTAGTTAGAATGAGGATTCAAAAGTACATTTAATATAATGAGTAACGGTATGTTGCTATCTTTATTGGCGTCGGTATAACGCGAGAAAAACGTACCTAAAAATTCGTTTATTTTAGATCGTTAAAAATGAGTGCCGCCGTGTTGATATACCTGTGATGTCATTGGACTTGTTATTGCATGTGTCTGCTTACTCTAACTCTACAGCAACTTATGTTAATTTCGTGAAATTGCGTTAAATCCAGTTGTTTGTGTGGTAAGAACAGGTATGTCTGGGACTCCGAATAGTTATGTGTCTATAGTAGCTCCTTTGTGCAGCAAAGCAATACATTCAAATTTATCCATTTATATATATATATATATATATATATATATATATATATATATATATATATATATATATATATATATATGCTACAGCGCTGTGGAACAATACGAGACGGACTGCGTGGTTTTGAAAAGCTAAACCGGAAACTGTCTGCTATTAGAGAAAACAGTAAAGTTTATGTATGCAGTGGTTATACTAATGTATTGTGTACCGTATGACACGGCAAGCATGAAATAAAAAAGTTCTTTTAAGTTAAAAGTTGCGACCAAGTCTCGATATCTGTTCTGATTATTGTGTTATTGCTATTCCACTGCATAGCCGCCCCACCTAGAAGCGGCTTAGCCAATAGGCGAGTGCAAGGCACCTGTGACTGGCCGATAATTCGAGTGAAGGGTGGAGTTTTGCGAAATGCGTCAGTATAGATAGCAGCACTGCTACCATAGATTTTATGGTCACTCACAAGAAACATAACAATAATTAGGAAGACATTTTATTTTTAATACATAAACTGATGTGTTATATTATTTTCCCAGCTCACGTAATTTGAACGCTAGATCACCAGTCTGCAAGATGCAGCGGGATCGCTTAAACGAACTCAGACTGGTAGCTTGGTATGTTCACTTTTGGGATGCGTGCGTCCTTCATACGGTTGACTTTAAACCAAAATGTATTATTGTCGAGTGGGTTTAACGCAGTAAATTGAATTCGTAGTAAGTTAACAACACGCCGGAGTTTGAATTAAACTGACATGAACTCAAACCTACCACAAACACGCTGCAGTTTGCGAAAGCTGCCTTGCTGTCTTCACTTTTATCTACTCAGTACCAGTGAAATCTTCGTCATTAACTAAGGAAATCTTCAAATGCATCAGTGCGTGCATTGGCAACGAGAAATTTTACAAGTTAGTTTTAAAGTAGCCTGGTTCATTAAATTATGTCAGTGTAAGATTTCAAACCTTACTATAATGTCTTGCAGGCGGGCGGGCGACAAACGAAAACAACTGTCTAAATAGTCATATGCGTATTAGCCAATAAGAGCGTGTTTTCAATGTTTACGGCGCCGTTTAAAAATATGGAATATTTCAAGCTCAACAATTTTAAAATTATACTATGCGCGGAACTATTACTATACGTGGTTGCATTTAGTGCGAAAATATTTCTGGAGAATCATGTAAATATTAAACTATCTTTCTATCTATCATCTCCATTCTTATGTGTACATGGCAAAGACCAAATGGTTTATTTAAAAATAGGATGGCAAAAAGTAACAATTTTTTAGTTGTTTCCTTGTGGTCATGCTGACTTTTCGGTAGTTCTGCAACATTTGCCTGCTTGTCACATCCTTAACAGTCAAATTTCGTAAAATCTTGAATTCGATTCGTAGATACTCAAAAAGCTTCATTTTTATCACTAAATCATTCCGATATCTCAACGGGTTTAAAAGATACCAAAGATTAAGTGGAAACACCTTTAATTTTACTAACGACTCTCAAAGTCGAATTTTCAAAAAAAAATTTGAAATATTTATTATATATTTACATAAGCTTCATTTTTAATGTAAACCACTTCGATATTTAAACTTGTTTAGGAGATACTGACGACTAATTGGAAACACATTTTATTTGTAACGGCTTATTAATTGGAATTTAGAAAAATCCCGAAAAAAAAAACTTTACATATTAACGTTAGAATCATTCTGAAGAAAAAATCACTTCGATATCTTAAATGTTTTAAGAGAAATCCAGGATTGATGAAAAGCACATATTACGGCTTTTCACTCCTTTAATTTTTGAATTTCGCAAAATCGGTCAAATAGCTTATATGCATTTGTTTGGGCAATATTTATTTTGATGTTAATAAAATAATGAAAGCTTTCCAGGTTAATTAGATATTAGGGGTTCTGTAAAAAACACATTTCATTACTTTTAACAACCTTAATTTTTGAATTCAAAAATCTCTTTTTAGTAGGTACCTACGGGTTAAAGGGAAATTACCCTTAAAATTTCCTGGTTCTAGGTCCAACAGTTTCAGCTCTGCGTTGATGAGTGAGTACGGAGATGTCTATAAATATAACCTATTCATCTACGAAGAATTTTACGCATGTTTCCGTGTTTCTAAGAGATAATAGCGAAGAAAAATTGCAAAAGAAAGACAGTTGAAAGCAGTAATATAGTGTAGAAATATTTTTATGAAATGTATTTTTTTTTGTATGACGAAGAAATGACACAAACATTTTACAGTTGTATTTATTAATTTTTTTTAATATTATTTTTTTCAGCTTCTTTGTTAGGATATTACCCTGGTTAAGTATGTGCGATATGCCTAACGTAAAATACAATGTCAAAGAGAGTTCAGTGGTAAAAATGAAAGGAAGACGCATGCAGGAATGGATCGAGGGATGGTCAGGGGATTATCGTTCACTCAGATCGTGCCGAGCCATCGACAGAATGTTAGAGAGTCTGAGCGAGGGCAATGCTGAAAGAGAGGTATTTGCGGGGGTTGTCCTTGTGTGAGGGAAATAATGTCGGAAGCGGTGGATGGGCGGATGGAAGGCCAGTGTTTGTGTGGATGGAACTTGAACAAGAGGGTGGATTGTAGTCCGTTCTAGCGGTGAACTCCAGCACAGCCATTGTTCCCCATGCATCGACATTTCATCGATCTTCAGCTTCCGGTTCACGCACGCAACCGAGAAAGGAAAGGGGCAGGAAAAATAAAATAAATCCCGTGGCATGAGAAAGAATTCAGATAAAGAGTACACAACAGCGGGTCAATGGGGGGCAATGGCCCAGGGGGGGGGGGGGGGGGGGGGGGGGTGGGGGGGGGGGGGGGGGGGGTGTTAGAGGACGTAGTGAGGTCGTGGATCGGCAGTGGTGAGGTGCGGAAAATATAAAGAATGGATGTTAATATTTTAGGTAATAATCCGTTTCCAAGTCCAAATTAATTACTCCTCCTAAAAAAAATATATGTCGATATGCGACCAAACCTTGTGTAAATTGTACATCGGACCAAGTGTGATATTAAATAATTACATTTGTAGTGATTGTTATACAGTCATATGCCTTCGCAATAATGTGAGTATTTTGTATGTAAAAGCCATGGCATTGTATTTCTTTTCGGAAAAATCCATTAGACATTATAACCAGTGCTGGATTTCTAAGTCATGCAACTTCCTTTTATTCCAGTCAAAACTTAATTTGTAACCTGGTAAGTTTTAATACCTGTCGTGGAGTTGTATATAGTGAGTAATATCGATCTATTTATTTTTGGGTTTCTTTTGTAAGCCATAATTTATGCATGCTATCAAAATATGTTTATTTTGCTGAAAAACAGACTTGAATTCTAAGTAGAATAAATAAATCTTAAAATTACCACACTCTAAATGAGGGGATAATATTTTTATTGGGAGTATAAAGTTTTTTACTATTACAACAAATTTAACTATATATACATATTACGGCACAAGCGTATTTATTCTGTATGTAAAATGTATGGTTATCTTCGGCAAAAATTTCCTTGACGTAAAAGAAAATAGTTTTTCAGTAAATGCCATTGGACACTCCGTTGCCACAGCCCTTTATTGTAAAACTGCAGTGGTTGTTCTGGTAAAATACGAGAAGGAAATCTCTGTACTTGTGCTGCTGTAATAATTCTTCAATTAAAAGCCAATTATTATGAGATGTAGTTAGTCTATGTTACCGCACCAAGAGTGTGAAAGAACCTAATAGATACAAACTATTAAATAGTGTATTCAGAAGGACCTAGTATGGTACTGCACATTTCATTAATGGCCATATCCTAAACAGAATGATTTTCAGATTCAAATATCTTCGGAACCATAGACAACTTATCAGAGCGCAGTCTGAGACCAGGCTTACTGAATATACCTACCAAATTTCTCACAGTTAAACATTTTCCTGTTATTTAACAGCACACGATACTTAGCTCATCGAACAATGGTACATATTAAATGAGGTAAATCCGTGGGGAAAATGTAAAAAAGTGATATTTCACCATCCGACATTTCTTCTTTGATGGTTCGTATTCGGAATACCTTGTAATAGCCTACATTTTAACAGGAAAACTAAGATTCATAAATGAAAATATTCATGCATATACGGTAATTAGAGCAGTACTTTTCCCTCTTTACAAAAGCTTTTAGCCCTTAAATATTTCAATAACTCAACGAAATTAATTTTAATAATGCAAAAGCCAGTATTAATTACAATAAAAAAAGCAAAGATGTTAATTTTACGTTTTTTAAAACACAGATCATGCAAAAGTTAATTTCAGACTGTAAAACAATATAGTGTGAGCTCGAGAAATAGCTGTATTAAACTAGATTATACAGTAACAATAATCACTTCAATAATTTTATATAAAATTAAATATAAACATTTTAATCCGCTACATAATGCGCCGTAAATTAGTTTGAGAACTTAATATCAGATGACAGATAATTCTTAACTAATATAAAGTAACTGCAGCGTGACATTATAACTTAACCTGTGTACACATTATACAGTAGTAGCTCTGTGATTATCAATTAGCAAATTAAGTACATTTCAAGATCGGCTCGAGTAAACTATACGTACAACATACATATAGGCCTACTTTCCATTGACTAGCCTAATATCAGTTCACCACGTAAGGAAAATTACTTATATTCGTACATATTATTCAGAGCATAGTTTATAGTGACCTAGTCAGTGTGAACAGTTTATTTTGAAGGAATTATTACTCCTCTCTATATACCAATAGTATATTTATCTCCGTAAACAAGTGGAATAAAATGAAATACAAATCAACTCCAACCACCTTCGTCTTCCTTGTAGGCTAGGGAGTAGCAATTGGTTTACATGTTACCTGCATGGTTACACATAATCGTTTGTCTGATCATGCTAACGGTACGGCAGTAATCACTGTAACAGTATTTTCTTCTATCACGTTATTGCTAGTCTTCAGCTTAAGATAAAGCAAGACGTCATTTCTCGTTCCATTAATTCGCGGAAACCGTCATAATCTTGTAGATACTACATCACAAGTCACTATTTGTATAACTATAAATAGTGTTCGTATAGCATTACTCAGGTTATAGTATCTTGTACTAAGAAAGCACACTTTTCTCGAAACTCGCTGACAGAAAGTTCGGAGTATCATTTAACAGAGATTTTTTTTTCCCTGTACCGCCACAGTCTTCGTTTTTAAGACATTTCCTGTACGATTATCCAAATCACTTTTTAAATGTTTTATTAGTTTCTTAACATCACGTGTGTTTGTTAAAATTCAACAGCATTGTGGTATAAATGTTTTTTGAATCCACTGAACTTGTGCACGCACTCAAACGTTATAAACCAGTATATTACTTAATCTTTGGCTGAAGCAATTACTTAATCTTTAGCTGAAGCAATTACTGAATCTAATGAGCCAATTTATTGATTTAACCAATTTGTTACATACTATTAATGTATAATTATTTAACATGTAAAATTTGGAGTAACATCAACCCACAAAATTAATTACGCGTTAAACTAAAAACTTATTTGTACTACAAATTTTCACTTCACAGAATATACGTATAACATTAAGGAAAATTAATGAAGACCAACAATACACATTAACGCTTCAGAAAATCCGTTAGTGAGCTATACATCATAACAACACAAGCATTGACAAAGAATTAAAGAAAAAAATAGTCAGAAACTTAAAGAACAAACCCACCAAACAATTAACTACCACATCTTCTACCAGTATAACTCTTAGTACATAGTCAATTTCCGGCACAGGGGGAAAAGGCCAATGACTAGCTGTTTAAGCATGACTAAACATTTACGGACAATTATCAGTCTCGCCAAAGTCAGGTGACGGTGAGCGAATTGGAAACCAAATTAACGTCTGTTGACAGTAGACAGCAGAATCTAGAACAATGTTTAACTGCTCAACTCGAGTCACTTGACCAACATCTGGAACAAATAAATGCTAGAGATTCTGAGTGCAGAGCCACAGACCAACTAGAAAATGCGGAAGGTTATCAGTCTGCACGTGATAGGCTAAGTAAGCTGAAGGCTTCAGTCTGACTAAAGTTTGGTTTGTGTGGTTCAGTAACTGGTTCAAGTAGTTGTGCCATTTGGAGAGTTCTGTAATTGTAGGTGTTGGAGATTGTATGTGGGATTATTAACTCTTCCCATCAGACTAGTTTCATTGGACTGAATGAACGGGTGGTCTCTGTCTTCACTATTGACATGTTGTGGGGGTACTCAATTTTGTATACTGCAATTAAAGAGCAAGGACACATTTTGTGATAGGTAACCTTCATGTTGCCCTTCAGCACTAGCTGTATCTATGTACTATACTCCATTCTTTTGTAATTATCAAGTACTGTATCCCTTAACTGGTAGGGTGTTTTTGTACTTCAACTCATGTGTATGCGCTGTCAGAAGTTAAACTTGCTGTTGGTCTTACAAAATATATGACTTTTTTTTATTCGTGCATGTAGTTTGGCGCCAGTGTAATGTTTCTCCACATGAGAACAAGTTTATGACAGATGTAGGTAGATAATTTAACTGTACATAGAAGTGGGATAAGAACCTAATAGATACAAACTAGTAAATATTGTATTTATAAGAACCTAGTAAGGTAAAGCATATTTAATTAAAGTCCATAGCATAAATTGATTAATTTTCATATTTTAACACTTAATACCTTCGGAACCATACACAACTAATTAGAGCGCCTAAAATCAGATTTACATAAAATATCGACTAAGTTCTTGACCATTGTCTCGTTTTTAATAGCTCATTTATAATAAGGTTAAGGTTAACTCGTGGGAAAAATAAAAAATGCGACTTTTCACTATCTGACATCTTTTTTTTACGATTTATATAAGGAATTCTTGTATCAACCTACATTTAACTGAAAATACAAAAATTAAGAAGTAAAAATCTTGATACAAACACCAGAATTAATTACATTGTTAATTTATCCTTTTCACAAAAGCATTTAGCCCTGAAATATTTCAATCACTCACCGAAATGTAGTTTTTAATAAATCAATCACCAGTATATATTAGAAGAAAAAGCAAAGATCACAACTTACACTTTTTAAACACAGACCAAGCTCAAGTTAGTTTCCAATTAAAACAAAATACAGTAAGCAAGAAGGATAACTAAACTCATTTAGACCTCAGAACAAATAACGACATGAATAATTTTGCATAATAAATTTAAATACATGTATACATTTAAGTCTGCTACATTGCAGTTAGGAAAATATTATTAGAAATATGTGTTTTGTTCTAAACATAAAGATATTAAAAAAGGGTTTAAAAAAGTAATTTTTCTGCGTAATTATTTTAATAAAAATCGAGGATACACAAGGACACTATTATTTTCCTTGCATTTGACAAACTCTGACCCTACCGCTACACTTACTTGACATTACTGCCTTTCTGCTGTATTTTGTTCATATGCATTTTACGTCCGGTTCAATGATTTAAGTATTAAAGTTTGTAGCACGTAATTCATTTAAATATTCGCGTTTTTCATATAAAAAAATATATACCAGAGTATGTGATTTGGGTGTGAAAGTAATACTTCCAAAAAACACGATTCAGTAAACAACAATGTTTTCCGGAATTAAAAAAAGATAATCCTTGTAACTTTGTAACAAGTAATTTTAAAATGAAATTTAAATCATACAAATTTTTGTAAAAGTGCAAAGAAATTTCTTGTTACTTTTACAATGTTTAAAGTGTACTTACAGTATTTCATGTTAAATTAATTAAATCGTATTATTTCCTGAAAACTGTTCAGACGCTCCCAATGGCTTTCTAGTATTTGTTACGATACAAAGTACTCTGTATCGAAATTGTGTAATTTCCTATTTTGTATTCTACCATAGGAATTACTCACAAGACCTACAAAAAATGTTTTCGCATTTAGTAGTTAACAATAAAATAAGTGGACTACCTACATGAAACCTTTCTTAAAATTAATTTTGATATGTCTAGTATCACAGTATGTTTAATCTCGTTACTTCTGTAGGATATCGCCCAGAGAAAAAACCTAACCGTCCATAATTCAGGTAAAAATGAAGAATCAAAAAAATTATGTGGTAAATAATTTTATAATTTTTTACTTTATTTTTACAAGTCCGTCACCTAAATAACCGTTGTGTTAAGATCTTGCTTATGGTACTATATAAGATAGGTTAAGAAGATCTTGGTATTTGATACGCTACGAGTGCTTTACATGTGCTTTCAATATGCTTGCATATATAAAAATACTAGGTATAATACTACAAAGAAATGAGATATTAAATACATAAGTTATAATCTGGCCCCTGTATTGAACACTGCTTCACATGATACCTTTGCACATTTGAGTAACATAATACTCAAAATTATACTCAATTAACGCGCAAACATCTAGAACGCTTATGGAAGAGCAATGCCGGATATTTTTTGTCATTTTATACTAAGGATTATAGTAATCGTTTCATACCAGTTTAAAGAATTTTTTAAGTAATGTTTTTTAAAATCATATTGTTATTATAAAAAAAGCTGCAAACATTTCGCCTATGCCCTTAAGAAAATAATTATGACTAGTTATTATGTACGTTTTATATTTATTATATCTACGTGCACTATTATTATATTTTTATAGTACGTTCTAACGAATAATAAAGAAATCGCCTATCACGCTTAGGAAACTATATACCGGTATTTGTTACGTATGTTAAAGTGTATATTTTTCTGTCTCATCCTGTTACTCTGAAATTCAATGGACACTATTAGTGTGACGTCACACAATGATGCTGGTTCCAAACAAACCTTCTCGGCCTATGCTAAACAATGATATATTTTTTTTGCCCTTGTTCGTAAAAATCGAGTATTAGAGAAAGTGAGAGAATACTATCGTTTTCAGAATTAATTTCTATCGAAGAAGTTACGAACAAAGTCTAACAGATAATTCTGCTGTGTACTCGAAGTTATGTATGTGCAAATAGTGGCGACGTTACTTAACCTAAAGGTATATATGCATGTTATTCTCGTTTGAATAGTAGAATTTACTTGCAGTTCAATGAAGTGCGGTACAAAAAGAATAAATTTAGCATATAATAACTAATCGAAACTACATTTATAATATTCGTGGTCATTCTTTAAATAAATCCATCATTGTGTTTTTGTCATTTGTATGCTGTGATACGATTTCGTCCAAAAGATTTTTAGCACATTATATGCCTTTCCCAGGCAATTTGCGAAGAAATCTTAAAACAATAACAATATGGGAACTGGTCCGAAATCGTAGAAGGGAAATTTCTTATGTTGGCTGGTGATGATTGACATGATTTGTCATTACCAGTCAAGTTTTAAGTTACCTCACAAGGTATGCAGAATACTAAGTACGAAAATGTCAGCACTACATAACAAGTGCACAAAAACAGTAATTGAAGCTACAGAATGCTGCATAAGGTATAGGATAAGTAAACGAGCAATTATACCGTTTTTATGGTAGGCCTAGTTTAATATGTTGCTTAACCTTTTCCCAAAGGCTATTTATAGTTACGACTTAATTTTAAGAAAACATGACAGTAGGCAAGGCAATCAAGGTTGGAGAAATTGTGGGGTAGGGAACAAAAAATTTTGGGCAGGGGTACAGAAAATGGTAATGCAGGAGCATTGGCAATTGTAGGGCAGAGGCAGTGAAAATTGTAGGGTAGGAGTACTATAAATGTGAGGTAGTGACATTAAAATAATGTTGTAGAGGTACAGTAAACTGTAGGGTAGGGGAACAGAATATTGTAGGGGTAGGACTATTAAAAATCGCAGGCATGGACATTAAAAATAATCACGGAGCAGAAGTACAGAATATTGTAGAGTAGCACAATTAAAAATGTGTAGCAGAGACAAAATAAATAAATAAATAAATGCTCACAACTGTGCTGCCGCACTGTGGTGAGATCACACGTTCCCACCTCTAGAAAACCCTCTTCAAAACATCCCTGAACCTACCAACCCCATTTACCGTCCCCAAGTCAAGTCATCCTGCAAAATACTCCACTCCCTCGATGACACCACAAGCACAGACTACTTACCGCGCTCCGTTCTCCTCCACACCTACTCAATCTTCTGACTGTTGCTTCCTCTCCCTCTATACCCCTCCTTAGTGCATTCACAATTCTTTACATCCTGACCAGTCTTTCAACTCTCCTTCTGTCCTTCAATGTACTCCATCCCATTTCCTTCATCATTACAG
Organism: Medauroidea extradentata; assembly: GCA_003012365.1. Taxonomy (NCBI): domain Eukaryota; kingdom Metazoa; phylum Arthropoda; class Insecta; order Phasmatodea; family Phasmatidae; genus Medauroidea; species Medauroidea extradentata. The sequence goes on from PNEQ01057760.1 coordinate 186,688, forward strand.
ATGGCCTATAGTTACCTTCCTCCTCTCCATCCTGCCCCTGTCTTCTCCACCGACCCTTCACTTATCTCGCCACCCTTCTCTGAACCTTTCCCATTTCCTTTACTTCAACTGCCATGTACAGGTCCCACACTGCAGCTGCATATTCCAACACTGGCCGTACCATTGTGCAGTATGCCTGTTCCTTCACCTCAGAGCTAGCCTCATTCAGTATCCTTCCTAGCAAACCTAACGCTTTTCTCCCCTTCGTAACCACCCACTCCACCCGTCTTGTCCACCTAAGTTCACTTTGCAGGACAACCCCTAGATACTTATATTGTGTGGCATCCTCTATCTCTTGCCCATCCCATCTGTAAATGACTCTGCTTTTCACTCTCTTCCTAGTTAACCTGACTAACTTAGTATTACAAACATTGATCTTCATCTTGTTTTACACAGTCCAAAAACCCAACCTGCCAATGTCTTCCTGCAAGTTGACCCCACTGCTCACCACTTAGTATAAAAGATAGTCATCTGCAAACAATCTTATTTTTTCACTAATTCCAATAACCATACCATTCACCATAATGGTGGACAATACTGTACCGAGAAAACTTCCCTGTGGCATTCCTGATGTCACCTCGCTGTCTGCTTTCAATTACACCCTTCCTTTCACGTTGGGCCACCGTCCTTGGAAGAAGTCCCTAATACATTTCCATTTCATTTTGTCTATTTGTCTCACTATTCCAGTACTCCAGTGTTTCAAACACTGACAAGTACTGAGCCTGCAGCATATCAGCTTTCTCTCTGTCATTTGTCGTAGTTTATCCATTCATACGTGTCGATGGTGGGAACTCTTCCCCAACCCCCCTTACCCACTTCACGCATTAAAAATAATCACGAGGAAGAGGTACCATACAGAAAAGCTTAGGGCATTTGCCTTAACCACAAAATTGTACAGTAGGGGCACAGGAAATATGAGGCAGAAATATTTAAAATTTTGGGGCAGAGGTAAACAAAACTGTAGGGTAGGTGCACTGGATATGTTAAGAAAGGATATTAAATATAATGGAGCAGATGTACAGAACATTGTAGGATAGGATACAGTTGTTGGATAGGGGTACAGAAAACTGTTGGGTAGGGTACAGTTTGATATATGTATAGAAAGAAAATTGTAGGGTAGGACAACTAAAAAATGCAGAGGCCGGGTCATGGCAGAGGTACAGAAACTTTTAGGACAATCAGAAAAAATTGCAGGGTAGTTGCATTTTAAAAAATGTGTGGCGTTACACAAAAAATCATGGGCCATTATTAGGTGCACTCAAAAGTGTGGGGCAGGGGCATAAAAATCATGGACCAGTGAAGGAGGAATTAGAAATTTAAGGGCACAAGCAATATTTGTTGGGCATATTCACTGAATATTGTAGGGCAGTCTCTGAAAATTGTAAGGCAGAGGGATTTGAAATTTTAGTGCAGAGGCAATGGAAATTGTGGTGCAGAGGCACTAACAATTGTAGGAATAGGACACTAAAAATCATCGTACCGGGGCAATATCCACAGAAGTCCAGACATAGATTATATTAACCTTCTTTTAACACACATTTGAGCCCAGCAAGTAAACCCACAAGACTGAGACATTACATTAAATAAATAAATAAGCCACCCCTAATGTTCGTCACCAGCAGCATATAGGTTTATATTTTAACAGCCTCTGCCTAACTTAGCCTAAAATGAAACTAATTAGTTTGAACAATCCTACAAATACGCGCGAATACAGTTTTAATATTATTTATACGGATTATAACGTTCTAAGTCGTGACAATCTGCGCCCCTTACAATATTATTTCGTGATGTATGCTATACAAGTCGCAAACGTATTTTCCCGCTACGTGTATTAAATTCTTTCGTCTCCGACGATATCAGTTTACGCAAGAAGTCTTGCCGCACTCATGTTTGACATTAATAATGTCTAAACGAAAGTATTTGTCTTTTTTAACGTAATTACAAAAATATGTCAGAATGCCAAATGGAGTTTTCAATGTTAAACTTTCAAAACAAACATTTGTTTGGAACTAGCGTGCTCGTGTGACGTCACAACTAATGGTGTCCATTGAAAGAACCCATCAACATGGACTATGCGACAGATTTGTCTCTGATTAACATTCAATTTTATGCCTTGCATTTTATGTGTTTAATAAGGTACTGTTTCAATATCATCACCGTGGATGTCGTTCATAGAGGGTGAGCTATAATATTACACTGTGATTTATTTCGTCGAGTGGCGCTAGTATTTTGATAACCGGAAATGAATCAACATCATTGTAAAGTAAATGTATTAACCAAATGACATTTTAACACATGAATAACTGTAAAATCAATTGAGTAAACTATTGTTAATTGAACTTTTAAAGAACCTTCACGGGGCAAGCCATGGTATTAAATGTGTTACGGAAGGAAGACACACCCATGTACATATTAAAGTTGCAGAAAACTGAAAACAAATAGAATTTTGACACTTCTGCAGCAAAACACTTGGCATCAACACTCCGCCTTACCATGGTTTACATACCTGTAGCATCTGAGAATTTCAATAAATTAATTTTTTTTCTGTTTTACTATGGAAGGAATAACAAATGACATTCAAATAATAGGTGTTCAACAAGTGTTAAACATATTTATTCCGTACATACCACATTGCAGAAGGATGTTACGGAAGGAACACTATGTCTAATACATTTATTTATCTGAAAAAAATTTTTTCTTAAACACATATATGATGCAAGGTTATGTTTACAAACAACTTTAAGCTTATTTTATGTCAACTGGAATATTTAAATTATTAATTGCACGTTCTGTTCCCATTATTCTGGGTTTTGGGACAATGCTTACAATATCAGTTTTAGAAATTACAGGAACATAATTTTCTTTGCTCTTAAATACAGTTTTTTTAGTGACCAAACATTTCAGTCCCACAAGCTTGTATTCACCATTCTCTAGCACCTCTTGAACTATGCATAAGTATTTATAATGTGAACATTAGCTTTGTGAGGAAAATATTGCTAACACGTAAGTGTCTTCAGAAATATTTTGTGAACTTTGTGTAAATTCTGCCCTTGCATTCACTGCTTCACAAAGCTCATTCTCATCTAATTGAGAATGGTCAAAAGAAAGAGACTGCTTGGCTGTAGTTTGGAAAATTTGACCTTCGCTTTCTTTGCATGAAAGGCAAGAATTCTTCAAAAGCAGCAAGGAATCTTCATCATATAGCAGTGCACCGTGGTAATTCGTTATGCCAGGAATATTTACACAGCTTTCCCAACCTGCATGTAGTTTTGTCACATATTATTCATGAATAATTGTCTTAGGTACGTAAATAATGGTAACAGATTGTGCTAAATGTGCAGCTACGTTAGCAAACTCCGCTACAGAATTCACATAGATTTTCTTCTGCAGTTCAGCTCTGAATACTATTCTTTTAACCTCGCCACCAATTCCGTCACGAGGACCTTTTCCATGTGCAGTACCAAAATAGTTTCTTTCTGTGTGCAACCATAATCCTCTGTATGAATCATTAAGTCCTTCGAAATAAATTTGTTTTTGAGCTGACTAGTAGCTCCATCTGTGATATAGTGAACATTGGCCACCTTGAAAGTAAATTTCTTACTGAACAAGTATTTCAGTAATGTTTCATTGAACACATGAACTGCCTCTTTGTTGTGCTGCATTAAATCTGACACAATGCAGTAGCTCAAATGTGTTATTCCCCTTCAACGTCTTTGTAGTAAGCAGTGAAAGTAAATAATGCGACATTTGGAGAGTTACAGTGTGCTAATGCGTGATTTCTGATTGGTGCCGGATAGTATAATTTTCCGCAAAGTCTTGTAGCACAATAAATTCGTTACCAGAAAATTTTCCTAAAGTGGTCTTAATTCATAATGCTAACACTTAGCGTTATACACACGTCTGGAAATGTCTTGCAGTTGTCCATAAAAATCTTTTTGGCCTCAAAAAGTGTTCCAGTAACTTCACTTTTAACAGTGCACCTATTCTCAGTACCCCATTTGTAATTGATTAGTCTAGAACTGGGCACAGTTCTCCAAAGTAAGTATATAATTAATTAATTGCACACTGTGAACAAAGTGTGTCAATATAAGTTTGATTTTCTAGAGAGAAAACTGTATTTTGTATCACTTCAGACAAGGATTGTGATAGGTCACGAACTATTTTATTCAATGAATACAGAAACAGCTCAGCATTTGCGTGATATATATACACACACACACACACACGTCTCTTTGAATAGTTTATGGGAGGAATTTCGTAATCCTTACAGAATATACTCTATGCTTCATGCAGATTTACTAACAACAACCTCCTTTATATTTGTTCATGTCTATTTTCTGTTTTGAAGGACTTTACATCATTTTGCCCAGGACACTGCCAGCTGATATAATCCCTCATAAAGAATGCCTTTAACGGGTTTAGCTGTATCATCAGAAACAGCGTCACTACTCTCTTTCCTTGCTGGTTTCAGCTGCTTAAAATATTTTCCTTCTTTGAGTATATTCAACTATATACTTTTTTTCTTTGGTGATACAGACGTCACAAGTTTTCCATTCACCTGAAAACTGTTTTTTTTTTCGTGAATGAGGAAAAGCTCTCTTAACTCGTGATGTAGCTGTACCCGATGATGAAGGAAATATTTTGTTTATCACCTCTGCATTTTGTTGCTGTTGTTCTGTCTGTCTTCTAAGCTTTTGATTTTTTTAAGTCTTTCATATTTTCTAAGTTTTTCCATTCTTCCAGTCATTGTTAATTGTAACCTCAATTTGGATCTGCGTTCTTTATCTTTCTTACTGTCTTCTTCCACATGTAATGGATTTAGTTTTCTTCCTTCTCTATACTTTTTGCTATCTGAGCGGTTGATTTAGACATTTTTTAGAATACCAATTTACTAACTAATTTAAACATCATTAGGCTTAGAACTTAAATACCTACAAAATGTAAACATTGGCTTCCTTAAAATAATTTTAAGGGAAAGCAAAGAAATAATGTATTAAATTTCAAGAACTGCCAACCAAACATGTACTGTACATGGCTTTTAATTTTTTTCGACAAAAGAAAATAGTCCTTCCATAACATAAATTTCCCTTCCGTAACAGGAATTTTCCTACCGTAACAGATTTTCTAAAATAAGAAAAAATTTATTGTAAAGGTTATTCATGAATAAGTTTATGATAATGTGTTCACTTATAATGTAAATTAGAACTATTTTACTTAATTCAATAGAAACAGTATTTTTTACCTCGCATAAATAACTACTTTGCAGAACGTTAACGGAAGGTATTATAGATTTTCGGGGTATTTTTGGGGATTTTTTTCTCCCTCATCAAATTTGACGAATATGTTTTTTTTTTTTGTTCTAAAAAGTAAATGTTGAAACCCTGTTAACACCACTCAAATACCACTTATTTATTTTTGTGTAATCGAAATAAAATTAAAACTATTTTCCTTCCGTAACGTTTAAAAATACAGTTTTCTGACATTGTCTTTATTCGGAGAAGCTAGAATTCAGTTATATATTTAAAGCATGCTGTTTACAGTGTCTGGTTTACCAAAAACACTAAATTTACTGCCATTGTACTAAATTTAAATTTGATGTTCTTGTCGTCGTTACAACGGCTTGGCCATCGCCTATTTTTATGGCGTTAACGTACTATAGCAATAACATGGTCGTTTTAATTTGAGCGTTGTTCAGATACACTCTATTTTGTTTTGCTAATTTTTAATTGGTATTACACTTTACCTTGCCACAATTCGAAGTACACGCACAAAAATTACATCTTTCAAAACAGTGTCGATAGTCCGGCATGTAAAAAATCGTTACGGTATGTTGCTGTACTATCTATTTGTATACTCAGTAGAATTACATTACTGGAATAATAATTTAATGTTAATAGTCCGTTTCAAATACAGTACGTATGGGAAGCAAAATTTCGTCATACAGGAAGAAAAGGTTGACAGAAAAAAGTTCGAATTAGTTTTTTCGTAGAAATTTGTATGTGTAGTATTTTGTAAGTGTATTAGTAACGCATGTTTATATGCAGTCAATGTATCTAATGATAAACGGTTTGTCTGCTACGGTGCAATGATCTGAGCCTTCGATTAGTTGGCACTTAGGCCGTTAGGTTCTATCAACTGTAGTACATTTACCGAGTAAACACTAGAAAATAATATCAATAATAATGACATAAGGTTAACAAAAACACGAACACAAATTGTAAATTACAGAAGTTTAAAAGGTGTACCGGTCTTAAAACAGCCATTGGTGCAGTATTGAAGTTCACATATTGTGTTACACAGTTTAAAGAGGTGGCCTGGAATACCAACAGACAACTGGTAATGTTGTACAAAGGAATGTCAGGTTATAACATGCTTGGTGTGTTCCGAATTAAGATTATTTATTTAATATATTATATCGCTCCATAAATAGAAGAACGACCCAAATGGAAATATGGGATTTTCCAGAATAGAGCTGTAAATATGTTCGTTACTTTCATTTTGAACATACTGGGCAGCTCATCTGTCAGCGAATAGATATATTTTTGAAACTAATTTTATGTCGTTATTTTATTTAAAATCTTCTCGTTTTAAGTAATTTGTTCATGTTCCTAACTTAAAATCGGTATTTTTTTAAGTTGTCACGTTCTTCTATTTACGAAGCGATATATGGGGTTATGTAGCACAGTTATTCTCAGTAAGTCGTGGCATAACAACTACTGAACTAAACGTATGCCACGGACAATTCGATTACCCGAATCGGTGTTTTTAGTGTCTACTAGACGCTGGGATCGAACCATTTACCCCTGCTTCACTACATGAGCGAAATGTCCTAAAAGTGGCCAACTGTAACACCAAATTTAATTTTCAGGCGTCCCTGACTTGCGTCCAAGGTTCCCATAATAGATACTCCGGGGTTTCTTTTACAAGCTAAACAAATAAATTTCATTCGAAAGATACCAAGCATTTAGGTTATAACATGACAATCCTTTCTACCACACTACCAGTGGTCCGCTGACATCCCGAATTGCCTCTTTAAACAAAAGTGTAACATGTTCATCGAACATTAATGCCGTAATAATGGCTTCTGTAAGCAGAACTTATGTTATAATTCTTGTAATTTGCAGTATTATGTACCGTTATTGTAAATATATCGTTACTATTATTGATACTATTTCACAGTTGTAACTCGGTCAATGTGTGATCCTTGCCACTGTATGCTAAATGCCAACAATGAACGTAGGTACAGTACAGCGCCTGTCATGTAGACAAACAGACTAGCGTACGTTACACAGGTTGCATATTCAACGGCGTTATTAATGAATGTTTCAAAATACTACATAATGAATACCTACTATAAAAAAAGAGCGTCCTAACCTTAGATTGCAGTGCGGGGCTTATGACGCGCGCAGTTTCCAGATCGAACCGAGTAACGAAGTTCGGGATGTCTATTGCTTCAGAATTTTTAGATTTAAAAAATTGTTATTTTTATTTTACTTACTGATATTACAATTTTGATTAACATCACGCTTCAAAATATGATATTAATTACATATTACGTTACTTAAAAATAATTAATAATTCACACACACTCCATTGATATGAATTCACTCTAGGAATGGAACAGGCACTTCATAAAAATTATTATCACATATAGTTTAATAATTATAACTGCTGCTGACGAAACTAAAGATTTATTGCATTTAAGTAGCGTATGTCTGAAGAAAAACATGTGGTTGGGGTAATGTTGATGATTATGAAATCAATCATTCTAAACCAATATCGTGTGGGAACTGGAAAATATGTCTGTTATTTCACATTTATTGTCTGTTAAGAATACATTTTAGGTGGGAGAGGGGGTGTTATAAAAGAAGAGCAATAATTTTCTGCCGTTTTGCCAACGACTACCACTCATTTCCACTACTTCTGTGGTAATTATATTTTAAGCCGAAACGACAGCGTAATCAAACAGTCTGTTTACCAGCATTGTTTGAATTTGTTTAGTATGTATTATGTAGTTTTCATCAACATTTAACAATAATGTTGAAACTAATTATAATACTAACGAAATGTTCGTCGATCAAGTAACTAACAGAAATCCGGTAAATTTTTGTCACGAAAAAAATTAGACGAAGAAGAAAAACCTTGAAAAGAAACTGGGTGACGGTTTTATTTTTATGTTTGCTCTAGTGTAGCATTTAAATGAAAAAGTAATTATTATACAAGTAGGAATCAAGGCCTCAAGGGCGCGTTTCACCTAAATTTTCAAAGTCGTTTTTTATTTTTGTATTTGTACCACATATATTTTCTTATTTCAGACATAAATTTAGATTAAATCTTCCTCTTAGAAGATATTTGTATATCTCATAGTTTTGCGTAATGAGTCGTTAACGTCAAAATTTGCACTTTACGGTTTTATGTACGCCGCTAAAACCAACTGGCATACCATACCGACAAAATGCACAGTGTATAACAATATTGTAGGCTGTGATATATATATATATATATATATATATATATATATATATATATGTGTGTGTGTGTGTGTATTATATGTGTGTGTGTGTTTATTTAAAAAAATTGTTGACATGTTTTAATATTCATTTCCAAATTTAGAATTTTTTGTTAGATACTAAAATATTTCATTTTTTGTTTTTATATATATCAAATCAGAGCATACCACATTGTTTTGCAATGTGAATTTTTTTCGGTTCAGTGTGTTACTTGGTTTTAGTGGCGTACATAAAACCGTAAAGTGAAAATTTTGACGTTTACGTCTCATTACGCAAAAACTATGAGAGATACGCAAATTTCTTAAGCGGAATATTTAATCACTCTTTATGTCTAAAATAAGAAAAAAATACCTGGTACAAATATAAAAATAAAATAAAGACGTTGACAACTGAAGCGAACCACGCTCTTAAATTTGTTCATGGGAATTATAATTGTGTGCGTTTTCTTTATGGTTTCAATTTTGCAATTTTGCAAATTTGGTTTCATGCTTTGTGTTGCTGTTGTTTCTTCCAATTAGCGAAAATGTTTGTTTGGATCATCCCGTTTCTTCTAAAGCTTCCTTAATGCATTAATAGTATGTGAAATTACTGGAATAAGTTCAACACAATATTTCGCTCCATTTCTCGTAGCCTACTTATATTGTGTAATTTTTTGTTTTGCCTTACATACAAATAAATATTAACAAAAAAAAACGAAATTTATGTTTCGAGATCAGTCACTTTAACGCAACGAATCGCTTGGCCACGAGACACTGTGTAGTTTCACTCCTGAACCAGTTTAAGCTACGGGACGAAAAAAAATGCTGAGAGAAGGAAGTATTTACATTTTGTATTATCCTTTTCAGATAAAACCTCATAGTAAATATAACGGAAGTTTTTTCTCGTCTAACAAGACTTCGAGTGACACTCAGCTGTCTAGTTTTTAGGGCAAGCGGGTATCCAGTGCATGACAATAATACGCCACATATTCCACAGTTATAAACAAGAGAACTGCTAAAGCTATTACGTTGGGGTTGCTTTTAAAAATAGATTTAGCGCATTGTGAACAGCGTTTTTTCTTTCATACCCATATAACGTCAATTACAAAAAAGTTTCTCGCTGGCCAACTTTTTAATGTTTCAGTTTGTTAGAAAACGCACATAACGTTAGAAAAGGAATGTCTGCACTGCTAACAAAAAAAAAGTTTCAGGCTTCAGATTTCTTCGTTGGCGTCCAGATATATGAAATAACACACCATAAAAATCTAGATACGATTTTACTTTTGATTCGTAAGTTATGATGGGATACATATAAGAATGAATGAAAAGCGTTCCAAGTTCCGAATCTTAGTTTTTGAATTTTTTCAATCCATTAAAATTGTGTAAATAATGAACCAAATATATTGCACGATGCGCGTTTTGATGCTGCATAATATGCGAAAATTTTCAAATTAAAGTTACACTGTGAAAATGTTGGGATATTGGCAACAGCGCGCGCCAAAACACGGACAGTGCTCGGAAGTTACCATGCGTTGGAAAGAGAGAGCGAATATCCGTATAACTCTGTACTGCAATCTAAGCAAAGACGCTCTATATATCCAATTCCCTAAAAGTGACAGACACAAGTGACCTTCCTTTGTTTCTGCCAAACATTTTCTTTCTTAATGCATAAAAAAATTTCGTTTCAAATGATTCTTTACCATTTTTAGATTCATTACAATGTTACCTTTATCGACTTTATTTATGTCAGAGTAATTATTTTACAAAGGGTATATAAACATTTTAACAGATTAACTCACATACAGTTATAAAAATTTGATCTTTAGTATTGCATATTCTCTTATCTACAAACGCAGCATTCCCAAACCTCTTACATTTAGGGTGGGTAACAATAACTATGAAATAATTCGCCTGTATATTTTCGTCATATTTTGTCGAAAGGAATCACCTCCAGAAATGTGTCGATCTAATTAATATACTTAATATAAAATAAAAAAAAATAAAAAAAGAAAATAAAAAAAAATTAAAAAATAATAAAATATATTTTTATTTATTAGTGTATGTATATAAATACATATATTTATTTATAAGCATAAATTATTAAAAAAATAACTTACGATTCCTGAAAACGTTATCCCCAAGTGTTTTCGTACGAGGCACAAAGACTGTTTCGCGTTGGAAGCAAAGCCAAATCTGAGAGATGTGGACACTGAGATGAAGGTACATGTGTTTCGTACGGCTGTTGCACTAATCGCTTCGGCCAACAGAAACAAGAGGAAGGTTGTATCTGTATCGCTAGAATAAACAGAACTCTCAGCCTGCGGCTGTTATACCTGCTCTGCGCAGTAGTATTTGCACAGCAGACGTGAATAAATATCCTTTCTGCGCACATAACCTCTTTGACTGCGACAAACGTTATACGGTAATGCTTATATAAATCCATCTTCAAAGAACATTTTCCGAATAAAATACATTTTTAAAGGAATCACAATTGTTTTCCTTGCTAAGCGTTTCGTGTACTCACCAATAAGGGAACGATATCTGATCTGCCTCAATAAATAATATTGCTTTTATAAATTTTAATGTGTAAGTTCATAATGAATAGTTACAATTAGTTTGAATGAATTATACTCTTATTGATAAACACATTCTTAGAACTTATGCTACTTTTACACGACAGTTTTAGTAAACAAGTACTGTTAAAAATATGACACACAATATTGTCATTGTATTGATCTTAAAGACGACTTAATATCGCTTTTCGTGAGTGCTGTATATGATGTTAGACATTCTTAGCTCGTCAGTTCGTTTACTTTTTACTTAAAGTCCATAAAATTATACGCAAGTAAGAAAAGTGCCGAAATGTTTTCCAAATAGTTTCTTTTCTTAGAAGAATCAGTTAACATTCAAACTGACTTCTACTTCACAAAATTAATTCATATAAATAGATAAGTTATGTTTTACTATGGATTAGGTATTTACTTAAATTTTTGCCTAATTACTTCAACGAACAAATAGCTAAGGTATTGAAAGTTCCGTTGCCTTTTACAAACATGACAAATATTTTATCAGCTATACAATTTTTGACATACCGTTACATGTGTTCAATAACATCTTTAATAATAACATGCATTTAGTAAACAAGACTTTTCCGCGCTAATAAGACAGCAGATATGTACAATTTGTCATGGTAACTAACGTTTCTACGTATCTCGAAGCTAGCTATTTGTACAAAATGTTAGCTTTCCTCACTTTTCAGTTAATTTACACAATAATAAAATTATATATAGTAGTAGTATTACCACGGAGTCAACAAGTTCCTAATAACATAAAACGTTAATACATTTCTTTTCGAAGACTTCACTGAATGTACATTTTCTCTGCCATCTATACAATGTATAGAAAATCAGTACCTACATTAAATACAAGAAATTAACAAACCACAAGAAACTAACAAAATCTTCTTCGTTTATAGTAAGGACTCATGTGTATGTTGGTGACGTTGCTGTGAGTATAGTTTTTAATCAATATGTAAGTGAAGGAAATGTTATGTACCTTATATTTGCGGATAAAATATTGTTACCACTTGCAAAACCAAATTAAGAATTTAAATTATTGTAATCATAAGGCTCAATCTTCTATATGCATGGACTAGAAAATGCGTGTTAATGCAATAATAACATAGTTTCCCCTCTTGAGTAGAATTATATTTATAATATTTTATAACCACTTCAGAGGTTTTCATGAAGATATTGTTATTATTGTACGAAACAATTTTATACTAAATTACATTTAAGTGTTTCATAAAAAAGTATTTCAAACTGATAAACAATTGCATATACAGGATCCTCACTAAAACACCGGCAAACTCTGGCAGGTGATTCCTTGTGAAAAATACAGCATAAAACATACACTGCACGTGTACATAAACATATTACTAACGGAGTCATAAGCCTTTGAAAATCACATTTGAAGGCATTAATTTATTCACAATTTGATACGTAAACTGACAATCCTCACTGGTTGATAACTTATGATTTTACGGAAATAACTTCCCTGAAATTACGTAAAAAATTCGTATCTTCTGGATATTATAACATTTGAAGGTAAAATATGGAGACATGTGACGTATGTAGCAAAAGCGGCCCTCTAGTAGAGACTGCCTAAGATAAGTCGCTTTCGTGCAAACGCTCGTGAATATTTGGTTTGATGTAACCGACATCTTCACCTCCAGCGATAGAGTGCCAGGTACAATTGATGGTTACGGTTATGTGTGCCAATTTGGATACCGTACGTGGTGTTTCCAGAAAAATCCACAACCGTCTGTGCAGCGCGGCGGGATAAAACAAATGTTAAGGGTAATGTTGCTGTATTTTCAGTTGTTGAGCCATAACATTTATTCAAATTGTATTATCAAAATCCTTTCTTCGACAAAGCGCAGGATATATTCTTAGTAAACTGCTTGATAAAAGTAATAATGGAATCATTCATTAATTTGTCATGCAAAATCATTGCAACAGAATCATAGGTTAACTTTCAAGAATTCTCTTGCAATGATTATGCATGAAAAATTAATGAAATATTCCTTTATTATTTGTGTCGAGCTATGAATATATGCTTTGCTTTGTCGAAGAGAACATTTTGATAATACAATTTGAATACATGTTGTGATTCAAAAACTTTAAAATACACTAAAATTGTCTGTTACCCCCTTAACGTACACAGTATTGTTTATGGGCTCGGTTATATAGCCACGTTTAGGATTAGTGTGTATTTTATACTAATACGACATTTTCTAGGCAGTTATTTTTACTACACATATGACATTACTCCAAAATCACATTCAAATGTAAGAATATCCATAAGGTACAAATTATGTTCGTAATTTAAGGTTGACCACTTCTTTCATTTTCGGAAGAGAGGAAAGTACTAAAAAGTGTTTACTGTTGGTTTCTTGGTCGCATTAACAGAAACTTATATTCTGAAAATTTGTCTGTTTATGTCGATCAGTTTTCATTTCTTGGGGAAATTAATAAATTCATATTTAAAATTAAAATGTTTACAATTTCTTTAAAAATACGTCCATGTTAAAAATACCTTGTGAATGTTCTGCTAAATTTTTTCACACGGTATCCCCTACCGGAGTTTGTATGTGTTTCTGGAAACATCCTATATATAGACTAATTGTGTACTTCATACGTTTATAAAGAGTGTAGCTTACACGTGCATGCGCACAAGTGTGTATGTACAGACAGCGAACAACTTTTAGTAATCGCAGAGCTTAGGAAGTTATTTTGTCCCATAATTTACGGACTGATTTGTATTGACAGCCCACTGAATTTTAGTGTAGTTAGGTCTTCTTGTTGGGAAGTATTCTATTTCCTGCTGAGTCAGGGATTAGCAGCTTTAACTACGGCACGGAGATGATTAATACAAACAGCGTATCTGTGGATACGATATGAAATGCCACATATTACTTCCGGGCAATAATCGACGCCACTGCTCTACACCAGCAGATAATGGAATTTATATGTCAAATACTCTGACACAATACTATATACTTTCAGAAATATAGTTTATTCACACCAACAGATAATGGGATTTATATGTTAAATACTCTGGCGTAATACTAATATACTTTCAGGGATCCAGTTTATTCAAATTATAATTTTATATATTGATTAATTTCGTCGCTTTTGATGGCAATAATAATATACAATTTTTTTAATGCCTAGTGTACAATAGAAAAAAATATTTTATTAATTTTGTTTTAAATTTTTTGTGCACTTAAGAGGGCGTGGTACACAATTCAACGCTAAAAGCATTAATCTATAACTGTATGTTTATTGAAGCCAATTTGCGAAAAGTAAACAATAGCAATCCTAGACAATAGTTTTAGCCAACGTTTTAAACAAAATTGTTTCCAGTGTTACGAACTTCTGAGGCACAATCTCTGACGCCGGAACCTTGTGGGTTTAACTGCGGCGCAAGAGATCACGCGTAACGATTTAGTAATTCTGGATAAATGTTTACTCATAAAGTTGGCAAACACCATTATCTTGGATTGTCATTGAGTATTTTATCCATATTGGCTTCGAAAAAAATTTAGAAATCAATTTATGATTTCAGCGTTTATTTATCTACTGTAAACTCTTAACGATAAGCACTTGGAAGTGTAGAAAACTCGAAAACGCTCAGCATTTTAGGTATTACAATGTCGTTGTTCCAACAGAGATCAGGCATATGGTGATAATAATGGCCATGAGATCAAATAGGTGTGCTAACAAAGGCCTTTGCAAATTATTATCGCATTCCTACCAATATGTCAAGTTATGTATCACTTTCTCTAAAGACCTCTATTTTGACGATACCTACAGCACATTATGCACTAATTACAAAATGTAACACGCTGTTGTTATTTTTGGATATTACCGCTGATAACTTATCACAGTTTCACTGAAAATGTTCCCAGAGTACATAGGGTATTTATTTATCCTTTCCCTTTGCCCTCACTCGGTACATCAACTTACCCTCAATTTGAAAGTCACATTCAGTAACAATTTTTTTCTACTTTCGTTGTAGTTACTGGTCTAGGAAGTTTACTAAATATCAACAAGAACGTGACAAGATCAGTTAGCTGTACATTGTTGTCAAATTGTTGCGATTTAATTTCCAACAACAAAATATGATGATCCTGTGCTGCAAAAAAATATATATTTATTTAATTTTGTATTGGACATCATAACGTATCTACGTATAACGTGGCTTATTAAGGGTAACAGCGCTCTCTCTCTTTCTCTCTCTCTCTCTCACCCTCTCTCTCTCTTTCTCTCTCTCTCTATATATATATATCGTCATAGTCATTTTATTTTACACTTACGATTGAAAATTCATTGTAAGTTATGATTGAACGCATATGAGATAACCACCTAAGCGCGTTAATCCTAAGTACTGATTTGAATTCAATCGAAGTCCTGACAGTCGTTAACTAAGACACTTTCCGTCTTACGCTTAAGCAAAGTTCGCTTTAAACAGGAGAAGAGAGGGGGATGTTGAGTGAGTGGAAGAGGAGAAAAGCTTTAAAAGACATAGCACAACTTGGGATAAACAGTTATCGATAACCAGTTCATGAAAGCCCCTTTTTAAATTTTTGACAAAATAAAATTTACATTTACGATAGTTTGGAAAGTCACAATGCTGTAGCAGAATGGTAAATCATTAAGAATATGAAATCATTCCAAAAACAACTTAACGCTCTCAAATGAAACTTTCACTTCTATGTTCTGTTTTTAAAAACCAAACGTAGTGAGAAAGTCACTTAAACCGTATATCAAGTATGTTAAGCCTTTTTATCTACACCCGAATTGCACCAAAATAAATTCTTTAGATGTTTGATGCCATGTCCTCTAATACTGTTAGCACAAAACTTTCAGAAATTTTCTTTAGTTAAAGGTGTTTAACAAGGTAAATAACCAACTAATTTAAGTTTAGACCCTCCGCTGAACAATTATTGTTCATTGAATCATATAGTGCACATGGAAACAAATTCGTAAAATTATAATAAAAGATATAACCCGTTTAAAAAAAGATAAGAAAATTTCCTTTTGTACATTGAAAAGAACTTGAAACGTTATAGAGATGTATGTTAATAGTGTCTACACTGGACATACCGATATGCTTTGTCTCCACGTTTCTTTTAAGTTTCTCTGTAAGAACGCAAAATAAGTGCTAAATAATTGTATTATTGTGCTTTACACGTCTCACTACCTGCACCTGGCATATGATGCAGCGAGATACGATTACGACATTTTGACGAAACTATGTTAAAGTACTATGTGAACACAAGCGATAAACTCCGCCATTCTATGCGTCTGAAAGAGTTCTGTCAAACATATTCGGTAATGCTCTGTTAGACACATTCTGAGATAAGTATGTTTATTTAGATCTTACGATGTATACAACATAATTGTTAAATGTCAAATGTCTCATATATAATACTGGTAACTGACTACAATTTAATATATTTGTTTGAGTGTTAAACTAATTTTTTTCACAATTATTTCCTTTTACGTAGTGAGAAAAACATGATTCGAAACACCCTTTTGCTAGTGTGGTTTTAACATAGTAGTATGGTAAACTAAATGAGAATGCCGCAAAATCCACATTCATAGTCCTCAGCAGAGTGTAATGGTTTATTAATACCCTTTGGAGTAGATTACTTGTAATATTTAATGTAATGAAAATTAAATTGTTTGTCAAGTTTTCATATTCTTATAAGATCACTTATCATTACGACTTTGCAACACTACGCGAATGTATGGTATTTCCGGTAGAAAAATGGCAGAGCAGTACAAAGAAATTTTCCGTTAGAACTATTGAACATTAACCTATTGTTTGGTAACTATCTAAGTTAGCTATACGTTTACATTTCGTATAGATATTTTCTGAAACTGATATGATTATTAACGTCCTGTATGAATATCTTCAATAGTATAAATAGCTCTTAACGGCATGTGTGTGTTTGTTTAAAATACTTCGTAGTCGTTAAAAAAAAAATAATCTTTGAAGAAAATATTGCAGAACGATTAATTCACACAAGCATTCTTAGACAAATTATTAACGAGCTTTGCTTTATGTTCAAGATAAGCATTCCACTTAGATTGTATTAACAGGGAGCCCATAAATAAAACAAAATATATGTGATTGTTGCAAATGCATGAACATTTATAAAAATACTTGTTTCATTAAAAAAATTAAACAACTTTATTGTTTTAACACCTTACAGCTGGCGTTACCCAGTGCACTAAAAATGTGCCTTACCTAACTAGCAGCTGGTGTTATTTCCTGAAACAACGGCATCCTACTAAATGGAGGAGGGCCAAGTGTGTGAAACGTACTGAAATAGAAGGGGTGCTGAATGTGATATATCACTTTGTGAATGTCGCTGATCACTTTTAGTGGATTGGAACTTGATCTGAATAGGATTTGGCGAAGTGCTCTTATGTTATCGCTTTTAAAAAGCTTGTAGGATCGCACTGCGATCCACCCTCTATCCATAGTTTTCCTGGAAACAGCATAGGCTGTTTCACGTGTTATGCAAGCATCAGGAAACTTTATCAAAATCATTAGGTACTTCAGCTTGACATTCAGATGATAATCCATGTTTATATTTTCCTGTAATCAGAAATGAAACTCATCCATTCGTACGATTTTATGAGCAGAAATCTCAAGCAATTGATCTTAAGTATGTACACCCTGGTCCTTTTGGTGTCTGTCCCGTTGTAGAAGGTCTTTATACAGTCAACCCGTTTATTTATATAAATTTAATGTAGACGGAAGAAGGCTATCTGTCATCCGTATTTCCTCTCACTGCCGCAAAAAATGAAGTGTTCACAAGGAACTGCATGGAGCCTAGAATTATCTTTCACGTCCTTCGTCAATTAATGCAATTCCCTTAATAGTAGGCTGAATATGAATTTTAAGCTTGTCTCTGTTTTATAACTTATTCAGTTAGTCAAGTGAAGTGTTGGGGGAAAAATACGTACGTAATTTTTACTTTTTTGCAATATGTGTACATATTTATTCAGACTAAACATAAAACCACTTAGATGTTAAATTTAAAGGAAAAATACCTCTTGTTTTGTCGAACAGCATGAACACTAAATATTTCCGTATAAAAAGTTACAGGAAAAAGTCAAGAAAGTTGAACCTGCTTATTCACAATATTTTGAACATCAATATATCCAATTTTCTACTGGCCCGTTAAATATGATGTATAGGTATCCTTTGGTAAAATTCTGAATGTGATTCATTTGCATGTATTGGTAGAGCAAACAATGCGATAATTTGCAAAAGAAACCAATAAACATCCGCCTTTAATAGTAGTACAACATATATCATTAACATTACCAGCATACTGGCTTCTCTCTAACAGGTTGTTACAGAAGTGCTATGACATCTTATCTTTACCACATTGGTTTATATTAGGTTAACTTTCACTAACAAATATTGTTTTTATGTTAGATTATTTAAGTTATGTTTTAACTGTTTAACACTGTGCAGTGTACAAAAGAATGCAATATCGAAACAAGCACGCATTTTGTTGTTCCGACCAGCTGTGTCTCAGCCTGAAGACGGGAATGGATAGCAATTCCTGAAACGTCGCATTTTTTCGTTGTTTTTAACCAGTTCTGTGTTGTCTCTTGTCCTTTGTTTATTGTCCACTGTTTACTGTTGTTTTTGTGTAATTCCATAATTTTTAATTTTTTTTTTTTTTACATTTTGAAAATCTGGTTCTATTGGTGTCTGTCTCTTGTGCCTGTGTGTTGTGTCGATATTCAACTGAATTCTACACTTAGAATTCTTTGTCTAACTAAAAAAATTTCAAAATTATTTTGGGATTGCTTTTTTCTGTGTTTTTATGTGTATTTTATGTCTGATTTTTGTTCTCATTTCTGTTTTGTCATTTTACACAAGTTTGATCAGCAGAACATGAGCAATAGCGTATGTCCACAAACCGATAAATTTTAATTGTAAACTCCCATTTCAATGAACATTTGAAAATCTCAACAGGTATTCGTGGTTTCTCTGCAAGGGTGGTGAATTGTTTTCAAGACAGCCTTGTTATTTAACTACTGATGTTTTCTTGTAAAACGACTTTCTTTCCTTTCCTTATACCCAAGTTGAGAGCAGATTTAAAATCCGACACATAAAATGATAAAATAGAAACCTTATATTAGAGAACGAGAAAGGTATTGTGAAATGCACAAGACCGTTGTTTATGTCCTCTAAAAACTTAGGGAAAATATGTTGTAGTGTTATCCTAAAATGAACACATACGACGTTTTACAGTTTACACACTCAGAGATTAGAAAAGTGTACATTTCACACAAAACTATGCCCAGCAGCTTCGTAATTTCTTGGACTTACGTCCGTTAGAAAAATGTATGCCAAGTTATTAAATATTAAATAGATGAAAACTAATCAGCTATAATTTCACCGAA
Organism: Medauroidea extradentata; assembly: GCA_003012365.1. NCBI lineage: Eukaryota > Metazoa > Arthropoda > Insecta > Phasmatodea > Phasmatidae > Medauroidea > Medauroidea extradentata. The sequence goes on from PNEQ01057760.1 coordinate 206,218, forward strand.
AAACGTCGAGTCAATGAAATTTTTTTGACTTTGCACACGAAAATTCATTCGTTATAAGTTATAACAAAATACTGGTTTTGTCTCCATATTTACGTAAGTATTGCGTTAGCGTATCATAAGTCACAAAAACACATCTAGAATTCTAGTAAAATTTTATTTTAAAAATTTTTTATTTGTAAATGATAGTGTTAAACATTAAATTAACTATCTAGTGTGCGCAGTCACAATAAATCCTACTCGATGGGACCCTGTCACATTTTTAAATAATATTAATATGTATTTAATTTGGGCTTCTAAATTAATCACTATAATTCTTACAATGTGGTATTTAATATACTTAGAAAGTACTCTTTCGTAATTTATGAGACATAAACAGTATTGCCACCTCAAAGTAGGGCAAAATTGAAAGATTGTTCATTTTACAAATTTTTTAAACACAAACTTTACAGCCATATACCACATAACCACACAAAACAGAATATATTTATAGCTATAGTACTCCTGTGCTATGATTTCTGATCATACGGATGTTTGTAGATGTGTGATTACGCTACATTATACTTCTGAAGCATGTTTTGACAGCTGTATGATCGTTTTGCAATAGTTATTATGTTGTGCAAAGTTTTTACAACGTCTCTGTATTATGTGGTTTTATACTGTGTATGTCAACTCTATGAACAAGTGAGATTATGTTTTATACTTGTTCAAGAATGTATAGTTCGCATTTAAGACCGTTTTAATGTATGTGGTCAATAAGTTTGCTGGAATAAATTATGCGAATCTTTTCTATGATAATTTTAACTTAAGTGGTTTGGCTAAATGATCGCTTTAAGATGGTAATTCCGGAATGTCAACGTCTAAGACTTTTATGGAATTGAAACATGTGGTTTAAGTTGCGTGCTTCGAACGGACAGTGTTTCTAACATGTGTGAACTATTTTATAAAATTTATTGGTTGCGAGGTTCCTCTCTACGGCGTCATTAATGTTTGTGTTTCAGCCGTATGTTGATATTAATTATTTATTCTGTTTGATGTCTGATTCAAACATACGTGCTACTGCTCAATGTAATTGTAAGTTGTAAATCAGTCGTAAGACCGATATCATAACTATACGTAATTCTTTTGAATAAAAGTACTGAGCATTTACGTTGTTGTCGTGAAAGTTTTCTTACAAATGCTTTACTAAAGAGTGACAATTGTATGTTTCTGCTGTACGATAGTTGCGACAAATTTCATCGTATAGTATGATCGTTTTCTTACGTCTGAATTTACTTTGTGTGACTAAACGCTTGTCTATGTTACAAGCAAAGCTTACGTCTTAGGTACGTACCTATTCAATCATTGTTAGTAAACATGATATTTGTAATTTTTCACATCGTTAGCGTTAGTTATTTATTCTTCCGAATGTCAATACTAGGTGGTGTGTTTCAAACATTTAAATGGTCTCGCGTATACTCGTTTGTCTTTCTGACGTTAGTAACAAAAAAAAAACTGCCACCTAACCTCTCTTAGAGAAATGAAAACATTTACTGCATATTTACCGAAACAGATATGGCCTTGTGTAAATATCAAAGGATATACATTCAGTTTGGTTTCAAATATTCGAGTTATTCAGACTATACGAAAGTTTTATTTAAACTGCATAATCACACTCGGATCTCTGAAGACTTACACGAGACATGTACAGTCACTCAAGCACCCACCACTGTAAACAAATATCATCACACGCGTCATATGCACATATATACAAGCAGACACAGACGTGGAACGAAATGTGTTAGGTAAATAGTCTAGCCTTTAAAATTTGGTTAGTAAAATACGACAGAAATTTCGAAAAAGGAAACAAGGACAGAAAATACAGGCATTTATGTATTCATGACGAATATGTACTCTCTAAAATAAATGTGTATTAGTACAAAGATTTTCTTTATGAAATACTTAGTTTGTAAAGTTACAAAGGTAAACTTTATAATGCTACAAAGGAATTCTTTGTACCTATGTACAGACAGTTCCTGCACTGTAAATTTCTTTGTAAAATATGACAAGGCACTTCTTTGTAGTTGTACAAACTTTTGTAAATGTTGAAAAATTGTCCTTGTAAAATTGTAAGTTCATAATATCAAAGGGATTTTGTTTGCAAAAAAACTTAGAAAACATGTGTAGTATACAAAAAGCATATGTTCGCCTGCAATTACTTATGCAAAGATCACAAACTCTGGAAAGCATTTTTCTGGAATACAGTGAATGTTTATATTAATTACGTTCTTTAAAAGAAAAAATTGCTACCGAACTGTACATTGAATGAATTAAAATAAATAAAGACTAAATAGTGCAGGGGTCACAGTGGTCTAGGGGTAAAATACGTGAAAGTTACGCGCAGGTAGGGGTTCGAAAGTAAGCACATCTACATGTATATTTTTTTTTATTTCAAAATAGTTTCATGTAAACGTCCTTTATTAAAAATGTATTTGATAAATAAGTTTAGTGTTATGTATCAAGTACAATGAGCATTTAAATTTTTTTTTCCTTATTGAAAGTACAACTACAAGGTTATTCCTTGCAATTTTACAAACCTATACTTCGTATTTTATTACAAGGACAACCATTGTAGTATTACAAGGAATTTCTTTGGTAACTGGGTTCCCAACATTTTTTTATTTATAGTTTTACGGTGTATCAGTACAGATGCTGAAATAGAGTTTCATATTGACTTCTAGTCATGCATTCTTAAGTCAGGTATATACAGTCAGTTATTTATATAAATACAAGCGAGAAAAAACAGAATGTTAATAAACACGATTATTTTTGAAGAATATGTGTCATATTTGTCATATTTTGATGTCACCGTATCTGTGCCTGCCAAACCTACAACCACTAATTCGGAATGGGATCATTTATAGTCAATAAATAAATTTTGAGCTTCTCTCTTTTAAACTTAAAGTTCTGCGCGTGAAATAACTGGAAGAATACATGTATATGACAAAATATTTTACTTAAAATTATTGTGTTTAAATTTTGATATGAAAGTATACTTATTATTTAATAGTTGTAAAAATTAACAAATTATGTATACATATATATATATATATATATATATATATATATATATATATATAGTAATTTTTTAGCTCTATCATTATTCCGAAAATTTCGTATCAAACATTTAGTTTGAAACGTGTTTTTTTTTTTTTTTAAATTACAAATAAGGTTGACAGAGACCGTAAATACCAAACAGTATATGTTTATGAGCAACGAACACAGCTAACAGTTGATGGGAGGTCTATCAGTTGTGTCAATAAGGACTAGTGTTGTACTCTGATACCAGCAGTGAACCGACCCTACAGCAATGTGACTTCAAAAGAGAAAGGTCTGACGAATGGGAGCGCTACAGTTGCAGAGAAGTAGCTGGGCGAGGCAGTGGTTCTTATTGGGCGTAGATTAAAGAAGCGCTCGTGTGCCCCGGGGGAGGGCTGCCTGAAATGAGATTCTTGCTGCTGCTATATGAGTCACAAGGGTTCGGTGAGGGGAAGTTGGTTGCTGCGGTATCGGGAATACAAGACGAGATGCGCAGTTCTTGAGAGTACAAGCACATCGCTGTATCGAGATAGCCAGGGTGAAGTGTACCCGCGCTTTGATGCATAGTCTCTCGTTGTTACAAATGTTTGGAATTTTTCCATTCCAAGTATTACAGTATTTGGCACTCTAGTATATATTACGTGTGTGCATATATATACAGAACAAACAACAGCACAATAATTACACCACGCGAATCTAAGATCTTGGGCTAAATTGGAGACGAAAATATAAGTGACAAAATGTTGCACGAAAATATTTTACGTGCACAGTGTGGCAACACTGCACGGAGCAAGTCACCTCTTGCGCTCCATATCCCTGTTACGTTGTGTAAACGTAGACTCATGTTCGGACTGCTCAGGATTTTAAGGGCTTGTACCCGAGTTTCTCGGCTTTCGAGGGAATTATTTTTTTAAATCCATACGGGAATTTATATCGTAAAATTGCTTCGTAACTTTGTTGCAAATTGGTTTTACTATGCAATGTCATTTTTCCAGACAAACTGTATGAGGAGTATAGCTAATTTATTAATTAAAAGTGTTTCGTTAATTAACTAGTTAGCAACTATTTTCCAGTCGTCTGACTCAACAAAATTAGAGTATGCAGATTAAATCAGTCATATCAAAGTTACGAAGCGATTTTAGGTTATCGACTCCCATTTATGTTTAAAAAATAATAAGTCGTTAAATACGAGGAAACTCGGGCCCATGCCCTTACCCTGCAACCTTAACATGCTGGTCAGAACAGTAGCAGTAAGATAATATAGTTGTGGAGCGCAAGTGAGGACTAAATCTAGTGCTATTTGACCCAATTGTACATGTAAAACTACATCGTACGCCATTTTACTACTAACATTTTCGTCTCTGCAACTAAGTCCTGGATTCGCGTGGTGTGCTTACTATGATGATGTTTCTGGACAACCTATATATATATATATATATATATATATATATATATATATATATATATATATATATGGTATATATATATGGTATATGTGTTTGTATGTATATATATATGGTATATATATATGGTATATGTGTTTGTATGTATATATACATATATATATGATATATATATGGTATATGTGTTTGTATGTATATATATATATATGGTATATATATGGTATATGTGTTTGTATGTATATATATATATATATATATATATAT